>OLKM01000448.1:298360-309261 GCA_900291075.1 Melanogrammus aeglefinus
AACTCACCAGAGTGTCATTCAGGAATTCCAACTGAATGACTGTAACATTAACTGAAGCGATAAAATCATAGAAAGCTTAAAAGTGAATCGCAAATGAAGCGGTCTAAGAGAAAACGGTGAGGAAATTCTGTGATAGCCTATCTGTAATGATTACTTTTGAACGAGAAAGAACTTACCAACAAAGTGTTTATTGGATTCATGTGTTATGATTGTCAAAAACTATTCATCCCTCCACCCTTCGTTGTACAAATGCCACAGATGGGCGCAATGTAGCAGCTGTATCAAGGACAAGAGTAAGGTGTAGTAAGATTGTGGTGCGGAACACAAAGTACGAGGACTGTGATAATAGATGACAAACGATGCTTGTAACTGCGGTGGTGGAGACTGAGCGACTATCAAGGTTGCGAGTTCAGGCAAACGAGCTAAAAGGTGCAGAAATTTAAAGCTTCCCAAGGTTATTAGGCTTATTCAGAAGCCGTAAAGAAAAGCCCCTAGAATTTCACCAGTGCTGAAAACAAAATTGAACGCAGAGAAGCGTGATCATTGACAAATCCACTAATGGACTAGTGAGGGGTGTAATACAGTTGAAAGGAAGGGCTAGCTATCAATAACGAGCGACTTTGGTGGCTCTTGGAGATTATTAATTGTTCAGCTCAGACTCAGAGCATCGAAACAGAAAGAATCAAGTAATTGTGAGGGAGCGGAAAAATACCTGGGTATAAAAAGGATTTACTTTCGGGAAGCAGGAAACAATCTAAAATACGGTCAGCTACTTCTCAAGATTATTCAAGCTATTGATTAGTTTAATGCTTTTAATAATTTTACAGTGGAATGCCAGAAGCTTGATTGCTAATGGCCAAGAGTCAAGCAATACATTGGTAAGTTAAAGGGAAAAACCTAACATAATTTGTTATCTGTGCAGAAAAACTTGGTTGGAAGCCTGGACTTAGATTTTATCATTTAAGGGCATTTACTGGCAATCAGAAGAGAGAGAAAAGGTAGAGGGGGGGGGGGGTGGCAGCGTTTATCCAAAATTGGAATCAGCTACAAAGTTCTTGGGTCAACAAGAACATGAGTCAATTGTGCGTAGGGTATGGACTGAAAAATGGCCCAGTAAATAGTGAACTATTATAATCCATGTGGGAAGCTAGATTAAAGTATTTTAGAAACATTTAGAGCCAGCACAAGGTAATATGGTTTGGTGTGGAGATTTTAACTCGCACCGTTTGCTTTGGGGCAGTGATCACAGACTCAAATGGTAATATAATTGAAGAGTTTATTGACAGTAGGTGTTTGGTGTGTATTAGCAATCCAGTACGCTAGCAGGTTCCAGTTCATGGAAGGTGGTGAAGAAAACTACAATTGGTAGTGATCATTATCCAGTTTTAACTAAAATAGGATCACAAGTGTGCCATGAAAAGATTAAAATAGTACTTAGATGGAAAATGCAAACTGGGAACATTTTCAAATGTTATGTGCAGTAAGATGCCATAAACTAAGGAAGGTGGAAGAAATAGATGTTGATGAATTTAATAATGTATTGGTTGATGAAATTATAAAGACAGCTGAGGAATCTATACCTAAAGTCAAAGGGAATAACAGAGGTATGAATGTTCCTTGGTGGAATAAGGATTGCAGTGAAGTAGTCATGGCAAGAAATAAAGCTTTTAAGGATCTTAAAAAGTTCCATTCTCAACACACTCTGATAGAATATAAGAGAGCTCAGGCAGTTGTTAGGAAAACAATTAAAGCAAGAAAGCGTAATGTTTGGAGGGAATACTGTAATAGTATAGGAAGGTCTGTGAAGCTGTCTGATGTGTGGGGCATGATAAGAAGAATGGGAGGGATTAGAAATAATTATGAGTTACCAGTCCTTGAATATTGGAGATACAGTAGCCATTAATAATCTGGAAAAAAGTGGAACTTTTAGCACAGACATTTAGGAAGGTGCACAGTTTTGAAAACCTGACTAAAGTAAAGAGGCCTAGGGAAATTAGAAAGCAACATTTTAAGAGAAAAAATTATTATGAATTTTAATAAGCCCATATTAAGCCCGATTAACAGTTTTTTCCTCAGTGATTGTAACACTACATTGCACACCATATGAAAAGTGGCGACATCAGATGTGTCAGACGTCTTGTAGTTCACGTTTGCGCTTTATAAAAAAAAAGGTTCTTGTTGCGGTTGCGCGGGATGCTAGCTTAAAGCTTTTGAAAGACAAGCAAGCCTCAAGTTTTTTCAATAAACTGAATAAAATGTATTTTTTTTCACTCACAATAATTGTATATATTAATTTAAATGAGTAGTTGGATTAGATATAATAAAGACAAAGGGTTAAATATTAAATACACATTAAGGCGAATAATCCACATGAGAGAGGGGGTAGGCCTACTTTAACATGGAAACCAGCTCAAGGGGTACACTGGTCAAAAAAGGTTGGGAACCACTGGCCTACAACATCACATAATTAAAAAGCAATACATTGCATAGAAGCAATGCTAATGAATATATATCCATTAAATCAAAAAGCAGTAAACAGAAGGATAATGCATTGCCATTAGAAACACACAACACCGCGCGCACACGCACACGCGTGCACACACACACACACACACGCACACGCACGCACACACGCACATGGAGCTTACTTTGAGTGTAAGTCAGCGCTGTCCTCCCTCCCTTCCCCGTCCTCAGCGGGGGGCGGTGGTTTCTCCGAGCTGAACCTCCTCATCAACACATCCTTCCACTCAGACGTAAACTTGGTGAGTTCAGGTCCTTTCAAAAAGCAAGCTGAATCGGCTGGGCCTTGCGTCTGTGCAGGCATACTCAGGGTTCGTTACACCTTTTTCATGGCCAAATTCAAGCACTTTTTAAGAGGACTTTCAAAGACCAATTTTCCCGTTTTTTCCAGTACCATTAAAGGAGCAATCCGGTCTGAATCAATCCATAGCCCTGTTGTTCGAGGTCACCAAATGCTGTCTGTACGAAAAAGAACCAGAAAATTTGATACAACCTAAGCCGTTTATTGAATCAGCAGCTATCAGAATGGGGCATAGAAAATAAAAATTAAACAGAGTTTCTATGCCCCATTTCATCTACCGTTTCTCTATTTGGTCTATGTTGTATCGACTTTTCTTACTGACAGCACTCGATGACATCGAACAGCATGGATGATTCACACCGAATTTCTCCTTGTAAATTGTATAATGTGATATAAATACATGCAATCTCGAAATCACAATTTCACTTATTTATTAACAAACTGCTCCATATTAACAGAAGGATAATAAATTAAAGGAATTTGTTTGTTTCACAATAGTTCAGTCACCTTTCATTAAGCAAATCTTACCTCATAACTATGGCTATGATAATACCTATGTTGCCATTTTAACACAATCAACCAAAAAGACAAAATATGTAACTTTTTTGCTTTAACGGAGGTAGCAAGGCAGGTTAAGTAGACAATCAAAATAATAGAGCAAAAAATACATCCAAACATACTATAAAAACACAAAATCATTCACATTAGCTCAGCTCTATGTTGTGCAAAAGGTTACAAATTACACATGCCCTTCACAGTGCAAACAAGTCCAACAAGTGCAAATTAATATGAACTTCAGCAAACATTAGTGGTCTTTTATGTTTGGAAAAAAAAAATACCCTTCATGGTAAGACCAAAGGTCAAATTCTTTAGGACCCTTTACAGTGAATCATTCAGTTCCTTCATTTTCTCTGTCAACTTTTGCTCAAAAGTCTCAAAATCTCTCTTTTTCTTTTGCTGCTCTTTTAAGTCCGTTTGACTTTGAAATGAGGTAGAGCTTGCCTTTAGCTTTGGCTTTTTCTGCATTGCTGTCAGCAGATTTCATGAGTTGCCTCACATCCTCTTCCATCCTCTTCTTTTTGACCTTCATCTCCGATATCGCCTCCATCAGTGTTTTTCTTTTCAGTGCTTTTTGTTGATCTTTTTTTTTTACGTCTTTCTTCATCAAGGTACATATGGTACTTTTGTCTGGCAGCAGATGCTGAAAGGAACCATTCCTTCGAGTACCCTACGTTGTGCAGCCCGCCGATAATGCGCACATGGTCATGGATGACCCGCTGTGCAACCAAAGAATGTTCTTTAAGGTTTTCAACCATCACCTCCTTATTAACTGAAAACCCCCTCTCAACGGAAGCCTGGCCATGTGAGAGGATCAGGACAAGTCGTACAACCTCCCATAGATGGCAAAACTCTGCTTTATTGGCCAAGAGTTCATGATAGAACTCATCCAATCTGTCACTCTGTGGAGTGAATTTATGGAATGAATCTGATGCCAACATCAGGCTTGTGTCAAAAAACTGACCAAATTCCCTAAGAACATCATCACAGCATTTTTCTTCAAGCCGGGCAGTTTCCACAAGGAGTCGGAGAACAGGAAGTGAGTTTTTGGGAACTAAGCTCTTTGTTCTTGAGGAGCACCCTTGGATCCAGGACAGATAGGCTTCTTACCAGTGTGTATTTCACTGGTGCCTTTTCAAAAAGCCTAGACACCATCTTCACCAGAAAAAGCTTACAGTTTTGCCTGAACTCAAGCCTCAGCCTCTCAGCTCCTGAGTTCTTCACATGCTCCACCAAGGTTTGCTCTGTAGCAAAGCCAACTTTCACTTTGTTGACATCAACGTGGTTATCTTGTGCTTCGTGATCAACTTTGAGAAACTTTTGTGTGTTGGTTGCACTCATCATCACACTGGGCTTGACAAACTTCTCCAAAAGACTCCTAAGAATATTTGTGAGATCACTGCACAATAAATGGCAGGATGGGTTTGTCGGTCTGGTATAGCTTCAGAAATGGCGTTACTTCCCTAGCAACCATTAGAAAGAAGTTCAGTTTGGCTGGAAAGAGGTCATCATGTACAATGACCTCACCTTTTTTTAAAGGACTTGGTGCATCAAACATTCTGACATAACCAGACTCGGTCACATACATATCGGGGAACATAGGAACCTTTTTGGGAAAAGCGGGGAATATAGGACCCTTTTTTAAAAAAAGGGTTACCTTTGATGGGTCCAGGAAATTATCTGACTGATTATTAGACTGTTGGTGGGCTTTTCAACCACTTACGAATATCCATGATGGACTAGAAAGGAAAGTAAGCTAGCGAAAACTCATCCAGCTTCACTTCAAAATGCGCGTTAATTGTTAGCGGCTACATTGTTACGTAGGCCTACGTAGCCTCGATCAGCAGATTTAATAGTCCGCCAAAGACGTTGCCTTAGCAACCGAAGACGCTGGGGGTTGACAGGTTTACCAGACTTTCTTGCGGAGTGTTACCAAAAGACGCCATTAGAGGCAAAAAAATCTTTGTTTACCTTTACTTGACAGCGGCCAATTATCCTTGGCAATGGTGAATTATCAAATATAATTCAGCACCGGAAGTTGTGAAGGGCCCATGCAAGTGAACGGAGCATTAATAATATAAATAACATAAACAATAATATAATTTTTTTTTTTTTGAGATCTGTGCGTCAAGTGGGGGGGGGCACAAGCATTGTGGGGGGCGGGCCCGGCCCCCTATGGCCCGCCCATAGCGACCGCCCTGCTTCTGTCTATGAGGGATGATGGTTGGGAGTGGAGTAGGAGGAAGGTCGAGGATGGGCAGAGGAGTCCCAGCTAACAGTGTCCTGGTTAGCTGCATTCAAGGAAGCAATCCTCTGGTTCTGGTCGGCAGCCAAGTCAATAAAGCTGGCCAACAGAGACTCTTTGCTTATCAGCTCGGCGGAGAGCCTTCTGATGTCCGCCTTCAGGTTAGTAATCTCGTTATTCGCTGTAGTAAGTCGTGGATCTTCATCGTCTTGCATGGTGTTAAGTCAAAGGTAAGTCGTAAGTCGTAATGCTAACAATGAGCTATGCTAACAATGAGCTAATGCTAACTGCTATCAAACGGGTGTGAAATCTATGGTGCAACGTTGTTCTTCAGCTACGTAGGATACCGTTATATTGTTTCAGCAGAGTTGCAGGCCTGATTGAATCCTTCACATCCCCTATAGGCTAGTCTAGTGGAAATCCTGCTTTTAAATTTACTCACTGTGAAAAATTTCTGGTAGTGCAAGACAACAAGACAAGCTAATGAGGCGCCGGCCCGTGTGCTCCTCCCTCGGCCCGGTGACTGTTGGCGACTGTGAATACCTCACTCATGTGTAAATGTCAGTAATCAGTAGTGTAAGCATGTGTGTGTGTCAGTAATGTGCGTGCGTGTGGCAAACAAATAGAACAAAAGCAATGGCTGCAGCAGCAAGAGCCAGCCCCAGATCTGCAGAAGGGTGAGCCTTATATAGACACCCACACAAGCCCAGGTGTCTCATCAAGAAGATGACCCTCCCACGACCTGGAACCTGCAAAGGGAGAGCAAAGCAGCAAAGGACACAGAGGCCCCTAGTGGAGTGGTGGGATCGTCACATAGTGTGAACACATTTCAATTCTGATAATATTAATAGCAGGAATATTGTGGGAATATTAGGGAACTAATTACTTTCAAATGACAAAATGTAATGTGTAATACATCACATTTTGGAAGGAGGTGGCACAACAATGGCTATTTTCAGTGGGTTGTAATGTTGTAACAAAAAGTAATATAACTACAGTAATTTATTGACGTTTGCCTGTAAATGCAGTAATTAAGGCATTACCAATACTAACTTCAGTTAATATGTAACTTGTTTCAAATCTCAGTGACTCAAGTTACAATGCCTATTAACCCCAAATTGGGAAGCTGCTTTTATTTTTCACTGACATTCAGACGTTTGGCAGCAGAGAAGACAATCCAAGAGTTAAAAAGAAGCATAAGTATAGGGCTGTTACTGGATTTTGATTGCCTAGTTTATTTGACTGCAGAGACAGATATCTGAGTTGTCACCATCATCCATACAACAGATCTTTACATGGTTAGGCTATACTTCCACTTTAAACATAAAGAAGAACCGAGCAGTTGCATTTTGCACACCAAGATCCTAGCCATTAATACTCAGCCTATTTTTTTTTTATTCAAGCTGCACATCTATGGTTTAGTTGAAGTCTTAACTCCTACCAGGAAAGGCAACCAAACAGGAATCATGACATGATTTTAACGGTGAACTACCAATTTTACTATGCCTATAATATATTAAAGTTGTTAATTGGCCTTTGGGGCCTACATTTGATATGCTACACATACTACTAACAATAACATCACCCTGAAGGTTTTAGAGACAGTAATATTGTCGATAATATTGACTTGCAAAAGACTGTAAAGGTGCGGCCACACCAGACGCGTATCTCGCGTACTTTTTACGCGAGATACGCGCGTAAAATGTTGCTTGACCATTTTTGTGTCAAAAATGGTCGCATACGCGCAAATACCGCGCAATACGCGCAATACGCGCCTACGTCACTCGCCTAGATGAGCCCAAACCAACCAAGACGTTGAGGTTGCTTAAGCAACCAGAGACTCTGTCCATGCAAGTTGAACGGAGCGTTCCCCTCTTCGTCATAACTATCAAACCAAACATCCTTCACATTCACCGAGTGAAACATTATGAAAGTAAAATGCACATTTCTCGCTAGAAATGTTTCCATAAAAGCATTTAATGGCGTAACTATGTTACTATTTCCAACACAGAAAAAAAGCAAGATGTCGGCCGTATTGCTTCTGTCCCAGCTCACTACTCTCTGGCCAGTGACGACGGGTCAAGCTCAACGCTGATTGGGCAATGCGTGTCCTCGTCAGACGCGGTATCTCGCGTACTTCGCGTAAAAAGTTCAATTTTTTGGAACTCTTGAAATGTACGCGATATACGCGATATACGCGCGTATAAGCGCGTATTGGCGCGTTAAATATACGCGCCACATACGCGCTATACGCGCGTAAAATGTTGCTTAATACGCGAAATACGCGTAATAACGCGTAATACGCGCGTAAACCAAATGGTTCCCTATGGAGAAAATGGCGATTTCATAACGCGAAGTACGCGAGATACGCGTCTGGTGTGGCCCGCACCTTTACTACACTTATGAGCGGCATAGTTTTCTGCTACTACATTTAATTTCGTATACATTGCCATCTAGTGGGACAACAAGTGCAACAGCACAAAATATGGAACTAACGCTTTTTGATTCCTAAAACGATGTTCCTGCCAAATTCTGCCTCCCTTGTCAGATTTTGGCTACTGTAAGCAAGACTCGATAGTGGACTCTGACAAAATCATGCTACCCTATCAGAAAATGCTACCTTACGTCACCAGCGTATTTGATGTGTAGACCACTCGCCTCTAATCAAATAATGCTCCCAATGCAGAATCACGTTATTTTACACCACTACTCACCCTATTTATACTGTAAGAATATGGGGGGCATAATTTTTGATGCTTGTATATAACAGTAAACAAGCATCAAAAAACAGCAGAAATTGATGGATGCGCACACAGGATCAATGAATTTTGAGATGCGCATGCACATCTCGAAAATTACGTCGCAGAATTTCAAATAATATCTTTTTCCTACTGTGCATGCTCCCACAATCAATAATCAATAATCTCCAAGGGGCCGCGGGTTACGCTGATTGTGCACCAGATAAGAGGAGTTGGTTTGACGCAAAAGGAAATTTGGGCCCTTTAAATTCAAACTGACACAATGTTGTATTTAAACAACGGCTGTTTTTGCATGGCAGTCCTAGCGTTTTTTTTTAAAGTTCAAGAATGCCACGTAAAGGGTAGGCATACAATATCATATCTAAATGTATGTATGGTTTCATCTAGGCTTTATGAAAGCATATAATGTAGCAAAAATTCAAATGGCAAATGTTTCAATTTGCAATTCAATGAGTCATTACATTATGCAAATACCAATTCATTACGCAATTTAAATAATGTGAATTTTGTAAATAACGTTATTCAAAGTGTAATTTTAATGTGCAAAGTGACAAATGAAATTCCTCAATAACATTTGCAAAAGTTATAACAATAAAAATAGAATAACATTTTGTCAAAATTTTGCCTTTGCAAATTGCATTATGTTAGCACTTTGAAGTAGACAAAATAATAGATAAGTTTCGGCCCTGAATGATATGACTACACTAACTGTTGTCCCGACTACATGGAACCATGTGATTTTACTGTTATGGATTTGAGAAAAATCTCCTTTGAAAACCTCACTTATGCATATTTTGGCCCTTTGCAAATTGCAATTATGTTAAGCACTTTGAAGTGAGCTATAGACAAAATAATAGATAAATTTCGGGACTAAATGATATGACTATACTAACCGTTGACTACAAGGAATCACGTGATTTCTGATTTGGTTGATATTTACCACTGTTAAATAAACAGTGGTGATTTTCCTGGCAAGACAGATGTTAATCTCAAAGCCTTATTTTTTTTGGGTTCCATCGTGAATATTAGTGTGTGTGTAGTGTTGCACTTTGTGTGTTCTCTGCTTTCTCCATCTTCATTTTGGAGTAAAAAGTGTTTGCAGGGGAAAGATTTTTATTTCTCATCTCCAACCTTTACTTCTGCGTAGATTAGCTTTGCCTGCCTATCCATTCAGTCTGTAAGTTTTTTTTCTCTGTTCTCTTTTTAAAGATCGGAGGTGGGCCCCATACAAATCTTCGCCTTGGGCGCCCAATTTGCTAAATACGCCACTGTGCAACATGGATATATATACTAAATTAAGAACCAAATATAATGGTTGATCAAAGTTTTTTTTAATGATAAGCAGTTTTAAACACAGACAAACATCCCAAACAACAGATACCTTTTGTAATTTCCATGAAATAAGGTGATCTTAAAACCTATGAAAGACAATGTAAAAAGAAAGGTCAGTTTACATTTAAACAAAACTATGTCATTTGTAAATCATATGTGTTAGTCAAAAAAAAAGGTTTGAATGTACTATTTGAAAATATGCAAGGTATTTTCAAAGAGGTTTAGGGGAAAATTAGGTTTCCTAACTAGAATAGAGCATAATAAATGACTGAAAACCAAAAGAATGTGGTTTGTATTGTGGTTTCATTCCACTAGAGACACTGAGTCTCATTACAACCACACTTGTCAATAGAAACGTAGGACTTTGTTTTCTTCTGGCCGTCGGAAACAGGTCACTTCCACCTGGCTTCGTACTGGTAAAACTTCTTGACAACAGGAGCACGTGTGCACAAAGGCATTATTCTCCTGTGAATACCTTTACAGAGAAACAATTGGGACAGCAGAGGTTAATTCAACACCAAATGGAAATTCTAATTCAAAGCGTTTTTTTTTTTTCAAAAACCTAAGTCATCCATCGATAGAAAGTGATTTCACAGACGAATATTCCTCCGTTAAAAAGGTAAAATTTAATTCCTACAATTGAGGGAAGGGTTCCGCAGGATCCCCTGGCAGGCTGTAAATCTCCACTTGCACCGTAAGATTGGCAGTCTCTCAATATGAAGATAGGTGGTGTGTTTTTCTTCATTTTGCAACTGGTAAATGGGAAGGCCTGAAAATAAAGCAGAGAAATAGTTTGACCAATGTTGGTGAATATTCAACAGCTGGGAATTAATGGTATTTCATTTTGAAAAAAGGATACTTTAGTTAGACCTACAGTATGTTACCCTACATGTTTTGCACAGCAGCCATCCTTTTTCACTTCTCTCCGTTCCCCTAAAACCATTTGATAAATGTAAAATACACGTGTGAGATTGTACCGTTGTTTGCTGATGAAAAAAATATTATGTCTTTCCGTATTAAGTAAATGCTTTTTTCCAGTATATGATTGTTAAATATATGTGTGTGTGTTGTGTTGTGTGTGTGTGTGTGTGTGTGTGTGTGTTGTGTTGTGTGTGTGTGTGTGTGTGTGTTGTGTGCTTGTGTGTTGTGTGTGTGTTGTGTGTGTGTGTGTAATTATTAATTATCA
>OLKM01000449.1:0-15000 GCA_900291075.1 Melanogrammus aeglefinus
ACCGACCCAGTCTGGGTCCTCTCTCTCACGCGATCCACTCCTCACTACACAGAGGTTCAGACGCGTAACTACACACAATCGTATTCAACACACACACACACACACACACACACACACACACACACACACACACACACACACACACACACACACACACACACACACACACACACACACACACACAAACTGGCACTGGCACTATACACGCTTACTCACACTTAGCACTTACAGACCCAGACTTACACACACACTTTTGGCATTTACACACACAGTACATTTCCAGTAAACATGCCCATAGAACATTTACTCTTCCAAATGAATAAATGATCTAATCAAATTACAAGCTGAGGCCTTGACTCAAACCTTCGGTACCGAGAGAGCGAGAGAGCGAGCGAGAGAGCAAGAGAGAGAGACAAAGGAGTGGAGGCATTGTAAAGGAGAATGAGTAGGAGACATCTGCACTGGTGGACTCTTCTGGAAAATCCTTAACAAGGTCTAACAGTCGTGCGATTGGGAGTGTGTGTGTGTGTGTGTGTGCGTGTTTGTGTGTAAGTGTGTGTGTTTACTGTGACGTTCAACAACGGAAGCCATTCAACCAGCAGATTAGATTCCAACCCGACCAACCAACGAAAAATAAAGAAATAGAAACAACAAACAGGAAGGATACATGTCATTAAGGAGCAGGTATGGCTTAGGGGGCATTTTCAAGGAGGCCTACTGGTGCCAATGGCAGGAAGTGAAACACCTTTAATCACCAGTACTTAAAACACACACACACTCATTGAAATAACCAAGCTTTTCTGAAATAATGTTCTGGACTATTTTTGGTATGGAAATAAGCGAGTCATTGATCTGAAAACACAGCAAGCGAAAGAAAGAAGAAAAGGTAAGAGAGATGCATTGGTGCATGTGTAAGAGAGTGTAAGAGAGTAAGAGAGAGAGAGAGAGAGAGAGAGAGAGAGAGAGAGAGAGAGAGAGAGAGAGAGAGAGAGAGAGAGAGAGAGAGAGAGAGAGAGAGAGAGAGAATCATGGGTTATATTAGGTTGATAATCCTGTATGGAATGTGAGCTGTGATGTCTCTGCGCTGCCCAGAGAACCAGTGTCCTCAGTGGCCCTGAAGAGAGGAGGAGAGGGGGAAGGGGGAGAAGAGAGGAGAGGAGAGAGAAGGGGGAGAGGAGAGGAGAGGAGAAGAGAGGGGGAAGGGGGAGAAGAGAGGAGAGGAGGAGAGGAAGGGGGAGAAGAGAGGAGAGGAGAAGAGAGGGGGAAGGGGGAGAAGAGAGGAGAGGAGGAGGAGGAGAGGAAGGGGGAGAGAAGAAAGGAGAGGAGGAGAGTAGAGGAGGAGAGGAGAGGAGGAGAGGAGAGGAAGGGGGAAGGGGGAGAAGAAAGGAGAGGTGGAAAAAGGGGAGGTATTGGAGGGGTAGAAAAGAGGAGGAAGGAAGCGAGAGAGGACACGAAGGAGAGGAGGAGAAAAGACAGAAGAGAAAGAATAAAGGTAGTCAAAGATGAGAACATAGGATGAAAGAGGAGCAGATGAAGGACGAGTGGAGTGAACGATAAGGTGAGGGAAAAGAAAATAGTGGATGGATGAAAGGGCAGGATAAAAGAGGAGGAGAGAAAGAGTTGAGGATGTGCTGATCACACACACACACACACACACACACACACACACACACCACACACTACACACACACACACACACACACACACACACACACACACACACACACACACACACACACACACACACACACACACACACACACACACACACACACACCATCACTGTAAGTCCATCGCCACCAGATGGACGTTACATTAATACCCAGGAAGCAATGCAACTTATGTCTCCACATAGGTTGAGACGTCACTCTCTTTGAGAGAGAGTGAGAGTGAGAGAAAGAAAAAGAGACAGAAAGAGAGAGAACAAGAGAAAGAGAGAGCGAGAGTCTACAGGAGGGTAAAGTGCTCTGGCTCATGTTGTTGATTGAAATAAAGTAGAAACCCTTTCCCAAGATCATCCCGGCCAGAGCCGAACCGCAGACAGTGTGGTCAAACCACAGACCGCCTAACGTACAATATGTCTGCCTCTACACAAACACACAGACACACACACACACACACACACCAACCACCCGCCCATCCACCAATCAGCCCATAGCCCCTGTCTCCTAAACATGTCTGCTCTTATATAATAGTGTCCAGAGGGACCCAGAACGGCCCAGTCATCACGTACTCCTGCGGAAACCAGTCAGTACGTGCATCCAGACCCGCTCCACATCGTCCAATCAGGGCGCAATCACACATTCAGGGGCCAAGCTTCTATATCTGATAAAAGCTGTTTGGAGTTGACATCATTTGCTGCTGTATTAGCTCCGTCTTCCGTACGAATTTCTATGGCCGTGGTTCCGGTTGGTATGGTTACCGCCTTCTTTGAGCTAGGAGGCTCTGGTATTAGCTCCGTCTTCCGTACGAATTTCTATGGCCGTGGTTCCGGTTGGTATGGTTACCGCCTTCTTTGAGCTAGGAGGCCTTGGAAGGAATGAGGCTGTGTGTGTGTGTGTGTGTGTGTGTGTGTGTGTGTGTGTGTGTGTGTGTGTGTGTGTGTGTGTGTGTGTGTGTGTGTGTGTGTGTGTGTGTGTGTGTGACAGTGTCTGTCTGCGAATGAGATTGAGAAAAAGCTAACATATCCCAGGGCAGGGTTGTCTGTGTATATAAATAAATAAATCAATAAATTAATAAATAGATATATATACTGTATATATAATATATACCACGGTCTGGGGGAATACTGGCTGAAGGGTGTGCATTAACTCCTGATATACGGACACCTGCTAAGTAGTTCCAGTCAAATTGTCTGTTCAGCCTTCAAAACGAGAGCTGGTTAATTGTGAAAAATGCATTAAACTGTAATCAGAAAATGCGGTTACATGCTATAGACCCTATAGTGTGGTATAAATGCTGGGACGAATTTCAAATTATAAATATGTACAATGCATAACGTTTTCTCTCTGGCGCATAGCTGAGCGGACTAGAATACCTCCCGTTGCCACGTCGTAGCTAAGGTCCGTCCTAATTACTGGAGTAGTGAACAACGATCCGTTGCATAAGAACCTTACGGGAGGGTAATGGTTGTTCCAGGATTTAGTCAAACCCTCAGGCGTTACCAGGGAAACAAAGTTATGGCTTGTGAAAAACGTTATATTTGGATTGTAAAACGTATGAAAATATAAATGACATTGGCAAGTGACCGTGGTATAAGCTGTATAATGTTAAAATTTGCATGATAATAACACGTTAACGCAATCTTATTTTGACGCGATTCAAATAAATTAAATATTTCTTTATAACAGAATGTCAACATTCATATCAGAATTAATTTTTGTTTTTAGTTCTACTTACTTAACATAAAATTACACTTGCAGTAAGTGGCCGCCTGATTACAATTGCAGTAAGTGACAACCTGTTTTAATTCCACAATCTGTGGTGTCCCGTAAATTTCATATTCAACCCACACTGAGTAAGTCAATCTCATTTAACTTCAATAGGAGTTGATTTAAAGTAGAATAAAACATATATATTACACGGCTCTTCTTAATACTGTGGTATGCTCCATTCACGTGCATGGGCCTTCCCAACTTCTGGCGGTCAATTCTTTTTTGATAATTGACATAATACGACCGCTTTCGAGGAAAATGGATTTTTTGCCTCTGATTCACGTCTTTCGTATCACTCCGCAAGTCGTCGGGTAACTTGTCAACCTCAGCGTATTTGGCTGCTAAGCGACATCAACGTCTTGGGCAAACTATTTATGCTGATCAACACTATGAATGGTAAACAATAAATTGTGAAAACACATTATTTTTTTGCTTTTGCAAGTAGCCGTGGTAATGAGCGGGTTAATGTATAGAGCGCCAGTCATTGTCGAAAATAAGCCCCTTCAGGGTGAAGCAAGACACCTCTGCTCCGCGTCTGTGTTCACAGTGTCGGGGCTTATTTTCCCGATAATGACCGGTGTTCTATGCATTATCCCTCGTTTGACAGCCCTATTATATATATATAATATACACTCACCGGCCACTTTATTAGGTACACCTGTCCAACTGCTTGTTAACGCAAATTTCTAATCAGCCAATCACATGGCAGAAACTCAATGCATTTAGGCATGTTGACTTGGTCAAGACGATCTGCTGCAGTTCAAACTGAGCATCAGAATGGGGAAGAAAGGTGATTTAAGTGACTTTGAACGTGGCATGGTTGTTGGTGCCAGACGGGCTGGTCTGAGTATTTCAGAAACTGCTCATCTACTGGGATTTTCACGCACAACCATCTCTAGGGTTTACAGAGAATGGTCCGAAAAAGAGAAAATATCCAGTGAGCGGCAGTTCTGTGGATGCAAATGCCTAGTTGATGCAGAGATCAGAGGAGAATGGCCAGACTGGTTCGAGCTGATAGAAAGGCAACAGTAACTCAAATAACCACTCGTTACAACCGAGGTATGCAGAAGAGCATCTCTGAACGCACAACACGTCGAACATTGAGGCGGATAGGCTACAGCAGCAGAAGACCACACCGGGTGCCACTCCTGTCAGCTAAGAACAGGAAACTGAGGCTACAATTCGCACAGGCTCACCAAAATTGGACAATAGAAGATTGGAAAAAGGTTGCCTGGTCTGATGAGTCTCGATTTCTGCTGCGACATTCGGATGGTAGGGTCAGAATTTGGCGTAAACAACATGAAAGCATGGATCCACCGTGGTGGTGCAATGGTGTGGGAGATATTTTCTTGGCACACTTTGGGCCCCTTAGTACCAATTGAGCATTGTGTCAACGCCACAGCCTACCTGAGTATTGTTGCTGACCATGTCCATCCCTTTATGACCACAGTGTACCCATCTTCTGATGGCTACTTCCAGCAGGATAACGCGCCATGTCATAAAGCGCGAATCATCACTGGTTTCTTGAACACGATAATGAGTTCACTGTACTCAAATGGCCTCCACAGTCACCAGATCTCAATCAAATAGAGCACCTTTGGGGTGTGGTGGAACGGGAGATTCGCATCATGGATGTGCAGCCGACGTGATGCTATCACATCAATATGGACCAAACTCTCTGAGGAATGTTTCCAGTACCTTGTTGAATCTATGCCACAAAGGATTAAGGCAGTTCTGAAGGCAAAAGCGTAAAAAGTGGTACTAGCAAGGTGTACCTAATAAAGTGGCCGGTGAGCCATCAAGCTAAAGTGTGTATGTACATGTGTCTTTGTGGCTCCAGGTAGCATGAGGAACCTTGGCCTCCACAACTTCTTCACAACAACCACCACAATGGGCCTTGAGGCAGAACCAACCATCTGCCCCTCTGAGAAGATGACTGATCAGCCCGTGGAAGAAAGAGGTTGCACCACAAGGCCGTCACTTTCTTTTTTTAAGTCAAGATTCAAAGAGCTCGAAGGTGTTTGATGCCAGATGCATGAAAGGGTTTATTAGAACAACGCCTTAAAGGAAACAGCGAGACCTTTGAGTTTAAGAGTGTGAAAGACAGGTGCAGAGGATTAGGATCGCCTGGAGCCTGTCTTCATTTCCTTCCACAGCAACAGAGAGGAAAATATTGGCACTTTGAAGGGCAGAATATACTTCCGTAACACTCTGAGGAAGCAGGAGATAGAAAGAATCCAATATATTTCTAATACAAAGCTTGAATTTCCATGGTTGCATTGCCTGTTACACATGGCAATTTTGAAAGTGCAGTACTGTCTTTGAGAATCCTGGGCTATTCGTCCGATGACTTGAAGCAGGCAGCGGTGCATGGGGGGGGGGGGGGGGGGGGGGGCTGTGTGCACATCTGCCATTTGTCTGTGCGAAAAACGCCAACTATGATTTTGTCTGAGGTACGTCGGGCCTCTGGATTTGTCAAGGCTCAAGGACGTCTGCCTTTCCAACTGGGTTGGTTTGGGGTCGTTCTGTTTCCTAACGTTCAAGTTTATTTTATTGCTGCACAGCTAGGCTGGACGAATTAACTTCCAGTACAGAAGGTATTCGGTCCACATCATGCAACACCAGAAGAATTAAGGGTGGTACAAAACTGGACAACACAATGCAGAGATTCATGCAAGACAAACATTTGCATGGTGCTCGGTTAGTTTGGAGAGGTGTGCATTCAAATTGTACTTTTCCTGCTCTTCTCAGGGGCAATGGTTAATGGCGGAGTCGTTCAATGTCTACCTGTGACGCATTTCAGTCATTAGAACTATAATAAAAGGACTATCCAAATAACGTTGACTTTGACACAAGGGCCATGGAAAAGGTTTCAGCGGTTATGAGTTATCGTGCGAGGGCCACATCTGGTCATTTGGTACGTCAGTCCACAGATACCACTGGCATGTGACATTCTGGGGTTTCTGTACTTCGTCTCAGAGATTATGGACTACATATGGCTAATACATGGAGAATACATAGAGAAGGTCGAATTTGTGGAATGTATTATTTCACATGTAGGTCATGAACCAGCTGAACCTATAGGAGCCTGGGTCCTCCTGCAGTACTGTGTGTGTGTGTGTGTGTGTGTGTGTGTGTGTGTGTGTGTGTGTGTGTGTGTGTGTGTGTGTGTGTGTGTGTGTGTGTGTGTGTGTGTGTGTGTGTGTGTGTGTGTGTGTGTGTGTGTGTGTGTGTTAGAGAGAGGGAGAGCGAGAGATCGAGGGAGAGAGAGAATCTCATTAAGCTGGTGGGTGACTGGGTGCGTGCACGTGTCTCGTGTGTTAACGTGGCAAAGCGCTGTGGTATATCATTAGTATATGCACCGGAACACGAGTGGTTTTGTGTTGCACGTGTATGCATGTTCTTGAAGGATTTGTATCTGCACGTGGACTGTATATATGTGTTACATTAATCTATAATTTCCAAGATCATTGTTAAGGTATGAAAAAGGTATGGTAACAATTTTAAGCATATATATTAATTATGTGTGTAATATCAACTCAAAAATTATCACTAATATCTTTAATCTGTTAAAATAAACTATTTGTTCAAAACTTAAACCAACTTCTCAGTCTTATAAGTGGGTTTAAACTGCCCCCTAGCGGATTTATAAATGGAATGAATGTAAAATGAGTTTACCAGAGCTGACCAGAAAAACAGCAGTTAGTTTGCCAAATCCGCCATCTGGTGGCAAAACGTAGAACTGCGATTTGTGCTTAATTTCCAAAAGTTCCCTGAATGCCAAGAACAAACCGACATCTCCAAGTCTATAACTGTCCCTCCACAAACTCCAACAACCTTTTGACAGTTTTCAAGTGTAGGCTTCTAAAGTCTTGTTTATAAACAAGTAAAACAAAACAGTTTACAAGTAAATTGTACAAGTAAACTGGTACAAGTAAACACCTATAGAAGCATAGGTAAGAAAAACATACTAAGAGATATTAGTACATTTTAATAAATAATAATAATATACATGATTTTTTTAACTTGGAGGCCGATGCTATAATACAACATGATATAATATAACACTTTGTAATTATAATATAATAATATAACTACAAAATGCATTTTCTGCAGAAAATGCGGTGAGTGCTGTAGTGCAAAGCGGGGTGGACAATATGTTTTAATAAAGCCATAGATGTAAGAGATTTAAAGAAATGTTAAATGGCTCAAGTCAAGTGAAGGGATTTCAACAGAGTCTAAATGGAGGAAACAATGTAATCAAATTAAGAGTTAAACAAATATCTAATTTAATCATTTTTTAATACATTTTAAATCAAATATGGCTGAGCTGTGCTGTGCGTCTGCATGCGTGCGCGTGAATGTGTGTGTGCGTGTGGGGGGGTGGTAGTCATTTGGTAAGGTATGTTATTCACCCTATTCCTTTACATCTATGTAATTGAAATAAGATCATAAAATGATGAGCCTCATACCGTTGGACTTCTTTAAGTCTCAGCTTTCACATGGCATATCATTTGTGTAGAAAGCATGTGTTGCCAGTCATGCAAAAGTAGTCCTTCTCCCCTAATAAGCATTGGACAGGTGCCCATCTCCCGCCCCTAATACTAACGTCATTGGGTCAAATCGAAATGTCAACCTAACTATTGGTAGATTGATGTTTTTAAAAAATAACTGTAATAATCCCGCCAGTTTTTAAAAAAAACAGCCCAAATTGTATGTATCCGCCCAATGCTAATTTTCCCAGCCTGACGTGATTAGAAGTAACCCAATTGGACAGGCAACGTCCAATAGGGAACGTCCTCACGCTCTAGCCTCAACGTAAGTCAATGAGACCAACTGAAAATACACAAAGCAGGTATGTAATTAAACTGTGATTCTGAAATAAGTGTAAATTATATCAAGAAATTTACCAAGTTACGAAGTGTCTGAGAATGGGCATTTAGAAGTGGAATGGATTCTCTAGGTGAAAAACTGTAGAAGGAGTAGGGTCCCAAAGATAGTAGATAATAATGAAGAAAGAAAGAAAGAAAAAAAGAAAGAAAGAAAGAAAGAAAGAAAGAAAGAAAGAAAGAAAGAAAGAAAGAAAGAAAGAAAGAAAGAAAGAAAGAAAGAAAGAAAGAAAGAAAGAAAGAAAGAAAGAAAGAAGAAAACATAAGAAGATAAATAGTTGAGCGCTGCATGCAGCATTCACCTAATAATCCTCATAAGAATACCAATAGCCTTGATTTTCTATGCATAAATTGCTGCTTGCTGCTTTGATGGAAGGAGTGAAAAAATATGGCAGCCGTCCATGAGCTGGATGCTATATGGGCCGCCACTCCACCTGGCCACCAGGGGGGGTGGGTTTATAATCTGCTGAAACATGGAGCCTCCTTTACGTTCCACCCCGGCTCACTCTACCCCTGTACCAAGCCGTCTCTTCATCTGTCAGATCCTCGAGATGGATGTCAGGGTGCAGCAACCCAGCTTATCAACACGACTGTCATTGCTGAGCATATATATATGTATACTGTGTATATATACTGTATGCATATATATATATGTATATATATATACATACACACTGTATAAATACTGAATACATTCATTATATATATGCATATATATACTCTATATATACACACATATATAATATGTAATACTGTGTATTGCTAATATGGCTTTTTTTCTCTGTCTGTCCCTCCCTCTTGCTGTCATTCTATCTCTCACTCTCTATCTCTCTATCTCAGTTTCTCGCTCTGGCACTCTATCTCTCTGTTTCTCTTTCTCTCTCTGTTCTCTATCTCTCGGCCCCTCACTCTCTTTGGGAAATGTACACTGACATTGCAAAATAAAATAGGTCAAAAAAGGCTCTTCTTTTTCGAAAACAAGAAAATGAATGCGTTGTCTGGAGTCTCCGGCTAGGGCCTTGTGGAGCTCCAGTCACACGCTGCAGAGAGTAAGGCATTCATCATGGGGAAGGAAATGGGGGAGAGTAAGGCAGGGCTGTCCCCTACCAGGGTTCTAAATCTCTGTGTATCCTCAGATTCACCACCTCCTCCTGCACGCCCAAACATGCACACACACACACACACAAATACACATGCAAACTCAAATACACACACTTTCACCCACTGCACACTGCATTCAGCATGCAGTGTGAAACACACACACGCCCGCTCTATTCACAAACATGTGCACACACCTCAAGAGCACACACTTACAAAAGCACAGCTCATGTGCCAAGCAAGAATGCACACATACACAAACCAATCATTTACACAAATATGCACACATTTTCCCAGCTGTCAACACACAAAAACACAAACACACACACACACACACACACACACACACACACACACACACACACACACACACACACACACACACACACTCTGCAGAACGAGATTAGAAACACATTTGATGTCAAAGAGAATGAATGGAGAAAGTGCAGTCAAAAAGCATGTCGGTGTCTTAGCTAGCCATTACGCAGCAGATCACTGCAGGAAAGAGAGAGGGGTGATGGAGAGGGGGGGCTTTTATTTTGATAGTCCCCATGTCCTGGAGGAAGGGGCCTCGGTTATGTTTGTTTTCCAAGGAGAAACATCTGCGGTGCTCCTGAGAACAACACACAGAGGGCTCGGGTTACGGCCCGCACTCATGTACAAGAACGAGTAAACATATGTGCACGGACTGACCCGAACACACAGACGCAAACATGCAGCGGATTGACCGTGGACACCCACAAAACGCGGAGAACAGAAAATCTGGTTCACTAATGGCTGTTTTTAATGGTGCGGTGGCGGTTTAATTCGCGGCACATTAAAGACCCGTCCCTGAATGAACATATAGACAGAATGGAAATGGCAGGGGAACTTCAAAGGAGCCCTGTGGAATGCCAGTTGAAACAGGGGGGGCACGCAGTGAGGGGGGGTGGGGGGGTTCTGGCCACAGTGAACTCGTCGCTCAGCTTCACTGAGGACTGGGGAGGGGAGGGGTGGACACCGCAGCAGGGGTCGCTTAGGGCTAGATAGCAAGACGCTTTAGCTCGAGGTCGACGTCCTTTAGCAGCGGCTGGCATTTTCATTGCATTTACTACCTATTGAATCAAGGAATCCGGGGCTCAGGAATACATCCCTTGAGCAAATAGCGTGTAAGGCGCTAACATATTGCACTTGGCAAGAGCTTCTGGTCCTTGTCCTAAGCCTTGTTTTTCCATTTAAGCAACAAAAAAAACTGTGCTGGTCTGCAGGCCTTTTTCCAGGATGAAAAAATAATGAAGAAAGTTGCCTTCTGTTGAAGGAGCCACGGTGCTGTAAGGACGGGGGAAGATCAAACTGCTTCTTTAGACAGATCTACACACAGCCTTGTGGGAAACAGAACAATTGGATGTCCCTAATATTAAACCTATTGTGCATCCTGCAGCTGGAGAGCATCCTGGACCAGAGGCATTTCTATGGTTGCCACTAGTGGGCACTGTTACTCTACAGCACAGGGGCTGTTGAAACCCTGGGGTCTTCTCACCTCCCTCCCCCCTGTTCGTTTCTCTTACCCTCTCTCTTTTCTACCCCGTCGTCTCCACTCCCTCCCCCCCCCCCCCCCCGACACACACACACACAGACACACACACACAGTTCCTCCATCCGTCACAAAGAAGCTGTTTTGTCTCCAGGTAAGCGTCATTTCAAACCCCGTCTAACTCCTGAGTCTCAGAGAAAGTCGGGACAGTTGTGGCCCAGATGTACCCCAACCAAAACCTAATCTCACTTTCTCTCTTTTTCCTGTGGTTGCTTTCTTTCTTGTATTCATTATTTTTTTTCCCCCACACCCCTCGAAAAGAAAAAAGTCCTCATGTTTCATGTTGTGAGACAAAGAAAACAGAGGGGTGCAACAGTAAAAGTTGACTCGGAGAACATTCTGTCGAACTGCGGAATTTACTTGATTTAAAAACACACTTTCCCCCCCCCTTCTCCCTTCCTCAAGTGCTCACGGAAACAGACCCAGTTCCCCATCTGAGGAAAAATCTGGCCTTTTATGTGGTTTGAATCATCAATGTTATTTCGATGTTAATGTTCTTATGCTAAATATGCATCAACAAAAGCCATTTCATTGGACTGCTTTACATTGCAGACTCTTGATCATAGCGTTTGTAAGGAGGTCAGTTGTACTGAATGAGGCATTTCTGACTCAGAATGAGCAAGGAGGGGAGAGAGGGAAAAAGAGAGGAAGAGAGGGGGACAAGAGAGGAAGGAGAGAGAGCGAGAGTAGGAGACAGACATATGGGGAAATAGTGAGAAAGGGAAAAAAGAAAGAATAGAATGTGTAGAAAATACTTTCTAGATGTTGTCAGACATAGAGTCTACTTTCGACCCTAAAGAATAAAAGAGTTCTGTTCTTCAAGTTCCAGGAACAACTTTCCGACCCCAGAGTCAGGCCAAATGTTTATCTTTCGGATTAGATTAGATTAAATTATATTATTGGAAAAAATGATTAAACCAATATGAAAATGTCAAGGTCACCAACGTGTCAATTTTTATCACTTTTCAAAATTACAATTTTCTTAATGAATATAATTTAAAGGAATCTTTTTATATTCATTGTTTTATTCTTAAAGTGTGAATGACACAGCTCAACTTAAAGGTGTTGTTAAAGAAAGATATTAATTTGACCAAACATTTAAGATAGAGATGCCCTGATCGGTCAGAAATGCTGTCTTAAATGTAAATTGTATCATACAGTGGCAACTCGAAACAGATATTCTCACAGAGTGTTTCATTCACTTATAGCTGATCGATGGCTAGGCCATTTCAAACTTATAACACTCAACTAATAATACTAGCTCTTAAATTTGGCCTACAGCACCTTTAAGTAGTTGAGGAGGAGTTATGTCTTCAATAGGTTGGCCATTGTACTGAAGATGAGCTCTACGAGAGGAAGTTTTAATGGGAAATAGGCATTGTAGCTAAGAAATTAATTTAGCGTCATTAAAGGAGCTGCACATTTACACACACACACACACACACACACACACACACACACACACACACACACACACACACACACACACACACACACACACACACACACACACACACACACACACACACACACACACACACACGTATTGAATGGTGGGGAGGTGTCTTGGATAAGGACTTGATATCTCTTTAGCCAGGAGGAGTTGGAAATCAAACCAGGAACCCCTAAAGGGCCTTGCCTTGCCAAAGCCTCTTGAGGAATGACCAGTCATCCATCACAGCCAGAACTCAGAGAAAAGCCATCAAAAAAAAATTGCCGCCATCTGGGTTGTGTTGGAGGTATACAACCAGAGAGGTGGTGCCTTTAAGTCTTAATGCTGTTTTGTCTGTGAAATTGTACAAGTTGAATGTGGTTTTGTGGTTCCTTTACCATTTTGACTTTTTATAATTGTCAACTTCTGTCGCCCGTGATGCTAGTTTCTTACCAAGAGTCCAAAGTCTCCCTGTTGTCATCCTTCAGGAAGCTGCCCTACCATTACTTGCTTAAATCACATTTATATAAGAGCATCTGTCAGATTACTTAACAGGAAATAGTTAATCTTGGATCAAGTATTTCAACAACACTACAGCCAAACTTTTGGTCAAAAAGCAAAAATTGAAAGAAGATGAAGTGCACTGTCCACAAAGGTTTGAGCTTTGTATGCCATCACAATTTAGATGTTAATCTAAAGTCTGATTTGAGATTAGAGAATTGTAAAATAACAGATAATCCTCCGCACACACATAAAGAATATATATCAACTTTAACCAAACGAATATCAGGAGATTAATGAGGCTATTTTCCACACCAGTGTTATGACTTCACTGGCTGACTTTCACAATTGGCCACCGGGTTTTCCTGTTGGATGCTCTTTGAAAAAAAACCACATGACACCGCTCATCACAGCCAGAGCATCACACCCCGCTAGCCCTGTGCCACACTACACGGACCAGCCTGGAGCCTATAGCTCCTCGCTCTCTGGACATCGTACTAACAAGGACTCATGGTAGAGGGGGATCCCCCCGGGCTGTGCCTCCTCGTTGGGGTGGAACACTAGCCTGCTGTGGCGTGAAAGCCTGGTTCCATGTGCTAACGCCATGCGCTAACGTAGCTCCGTGCTCATCATGTTTTTTTGGTCATAGAGCCAATGGATATGATGGAGTGGGGACCAAGTGCCAAATGATTGACATGGTTTATCGAGAGGAACAAAACCTGTCCCTTAAGGAGATTTTGATTTTAACAACAGCTTGGAACTGACAAGAACTTTTTAGCATTACAGTTTGTGAATCGTTTAACAATTGCCCTTAGAACTCCTGCTTTACACATCACGTCTTGACATAAATACACACCCACAGCCCATCACTCTGACTTTAAGTACTGCTCTAAAATCCCCTTTATTGCAGAAAGGAGTTTTATTTTACAGAAACAAGAATATCTTCTCAATCTTGTCTTTAAAGATAACTTGGTGGGCATCGGTCTGTTTTTCACAATTGATAAGTAAACATACATACATTGTCCCTCATGACCCTGATGCAGAATTCAATGTTTCATCCAGAAATAGGTTCCTTCAGTACTGAAAGACATGCAGCCAAAGAGACAGACCAAAAATAAAAGCCATAACGGGACTTTCCACTTTAAATTGAAACAGCTCAGTATTGGACGGAAAACAGTGGAATTAGGCCATTTTTGCTTCATCCATTGCTGTGTACTATGAATTATTTAGTTGTTAGGGCTTAATCTGTTCATGTCCTTTGTTAAACGTGTGTGTGTGTGCATATATAGAAAGTTTTAAGCATGTTATGTCCTGTTTTCTGAAACCTGGACGTGGCGTCAGGTGAACAGTTCTCAGAACAGTATTTGTGAATTGAACGGTCACTTTATCGGACGAGGACGCCGTTGCTAAACAAGCGTTCCCTCTTAGTTAATGATGTGTGTCGTTCCTGCACAGCGTACTTAGAGCTGTCCATTTCCTCTTCCTGTCTTTTCTCTGTGTGTTTAGAAAAACAGTTTGGTCCTTGACAGAGTCGGTTATGTAAACGTACCCCTCCAGGTTGACTGAGCACTTTTTGGTCTGGGCTCGGCTTGGGGTGCCATAAAGGGGGTAGAAACTAAGAAAAAATATATATATAGTCACGTCCACATAATCACACTTCACCCATCTATTTCTCTCCCTCTCTACTCCCTCATTCATCCCCCAACCCGCCTAACCACTCCCTCATCTCCCTCCTTCCTAAGCCCCGACCCCTCACCTTAGCACCACCCCCTAACCCCACCCATCCTAAAACTGAACAATAGAAGAGTCTGGGCCAAGAGCACGGAATAGAAACATATCCAACATCTCCAACACTTTATTAAATTATCGTTTGCCTCTTTTACGTGCTTGTTTTATTGCAGTGTAGATCAACTAAATTGTGTTTTTTATGAGGACAATAGGAACTCTGTGCCTCCATTAAATCACCTTAAGTAAACAGGAGATATTGTTTCAGAGGACACGGATAGAAAACCCAGAAGACCAGAGAAAGAAAGAAGAATTTGATAAAAGCAGAGGTCCACGTAATCTGGCAAC
>OLKM01000449.1:17500-22500 GCA_900291075.1 Melanogrammus aeglefinus
AGCAGAACCGACGGCTCCAAGATGTTCTAGAATCCTCTGGCACCGGAGAACCCTCTCTACCCTGAAAGCAAGCCCAGAGTTCCCCTGTATCGTGTAGCTTCTCCCTGTCCACGCAGCTCCCAGCGCTGCAGACCAGCGTACCGGGACTGCCGTGGCGTCGCTGGTGGCCTGTATTGAAGACACGCTCACAGTGGCTCAATGTCGCTCCTCCTTTGCTGTTTCCTTTCCAACAGCGTTGGATCACAGTGGTGTTTCACATTAGCCTGCCGTGATTTGGTTTCCAATGCTCAACGTAAATGTTTGCTCCAGCCTCAGCTTTCAACGTCCGACGAAATTCAAAAATAATAACAAGGAAGAAATACAGCATATTAATGCAGCTAGACATCATATAGGGTGGTACATTCCAGGTTTATGAGGTTTAGTTCGTGTTTTGGGGCTAATAATCTAGTTTGAGGCGTTTTAGGAGGTAGTATTCATGTTTCGCGGTTTATAGGGCTGATATTCATGTTTGAGGCATCTAAGGGGGTAGTATTCATGATTTGGGGTTTAAGGGAGTGTTATTCAGGTTTGGGGGTGGCAGTTATATATCTGTCCCCTCTCTGAGTCGTAAACAGGTCCTTCCTTCCGCCAACCCAGATTAAACACAGATACACTGAAACACAGACTCACTCTTACACAAACACACATCAGCATACACATGCATGTTGACACACAAGTGCACGTGCATACCAAAAAAAACAGGCAAACATACATACGTTTGCTCACACACACACACACACGTGCGCGCGCACACACACACACACCCTAACACACATACACACACACACACACACACACACACACACACACACACACACACACACACACACACACACACACACACACACACACACACACACACACACACACACACACACACACACACACACTTTTACCATCACATAATTCCAACTCAAGATGTGTACCAAGTACAACAACACGTTTTCACCAACTAATGAAAATACATATCGACACACGGTCTTATTAAGATCTATATAAGACACCCAGACATTTACTCCATGGGGTCGGTTGTTTGTGTTGGCCCTCTGTCATTCAGTAAATCTGTCTGCGTTCGGGTCAAATGTTGCATGAAATAAGACTATAAAAACCATGATGGAGGCGGGGGTGGTGGGCGTGCATGTCTCAACTTTGCTGCAGAGCAGGCCAGGGTCAGTGAGTGTGTCCGGCCACAACAGAGGGGCACTCACTGGGGGCCTGACCGACTGACCTAGGCCCGCTCTTGAGCGTGTGTCGCGGGCCCCGGTGGGACCGGCGTGGGGACAGCGGCCTCTCTTGAGTGTCCCTCTTGGGGGCTCGGAGCTGCATTGGCTGTCTGGTCTGGGTTACATGCAGACGCTCTGTATAAACACAACACTCGGACGCTACTGTGAGAGCACACTCCACAAGTGCTGGGAGGAGCGAGCTGAGGCCCCATGTACTGCAGCACAATCCCAAGACAACTCCCCGACACAGGCCAAGAGAGTGGCTGGGATGTTTGACTCTCAGCCAAAACTGGGCACTGGCTTGGAAGGCCAAATGTGTGCAGTACACCTGTACCTAGGAGTTGCTTTGGATAAAAGCCTGTAGATTTTTATTCAAACTCTAATTAGAAGTAGCTTATAGTTAATGGTTAAAAACAGTGTGTGTTTGTGTATGTGTGTGTGAATGCATACACAAATGTAATGCATGTACGTACGCACACATGTCTATGTATTTACGTGTGTGTGTGTGTGTGTGTGTGTGTGTGTGTGTGTGTGTGTGTGTGTGTGTGTGTGTGTGTGTGTGTGTGTGTGTGTGTGTGTGTGCGTGACGCTGACCACATGTTTGAGGGATTAGTGATGTTTTTCATCTTATGACCCCCCTCCCTCATCTCTCTCACTTATGAGTGTTTTACTACGTGCATTTCCTGCCATAAAGAGCCGGTCAGAGGAGCCCTCTCCACTGAGCGCTAACACACTTCATAAAGCAGCCTGGAGAGCGAGATCACAGCCTGGGTCCACCTCCATGGAACCCAGCCTGTCTGAAGTCTGGAAGACAGGCCTTTTCTGCTGTGGATGCCACCACACCCCAGCCCACTCCACCCACTAGAGCTCCAGCATTCATCTGGACTGGTAGTTTCCTCGTCACCGATTGGACAATGAAGGATAGAGGGATTTTATCAACCAATGGCCATGGCTCTCTTGCCCGCCCCTCTTGGGTTTTGACAGCAGGGTGTAATGTATAATGTGCTGTTTAATACCAGTGGCTGTATGAAGGACGCCTGGGGATAACAGGGTTAGGGCTGGCATGCCCACCATTGGTCATGGGATACGGACGAAAACACAATCCTGTCACATTTGTGGAATTTAAATTCTTCTATTTACTTTAATAATAAAATCATGTCAAAGTCCTTTTTTTGTCAAAGATAAGAAATGATAGTTTATACTGTAATAATAAAATCATGTCAAATGTTACCTTCGGGGGATTAAAACTACAAATATGAAGACGGTTCAGTAAGGTTAAATTAAGTTCAAACTCTAACAAGACAATTCTTTAAAATGTTTATCTCGCGGAAATAAATCTGCTAGGAAAAGAGTCGAGTTGAGTTAACATTTCACAAGAAAATCATGTTATCTCTGAGGAGTCATTTGAAATAAAGAATAACAAAAGCCGATGGAAGAAATTCAAGTCCAAACATTCTCAATACGGGTGTACAGAGAATGAAATGAAAACGGATTAAACAATAAAATAAGGTTTGCTAAAGTAAGCTTAATGCAGCCAAGCAGCACATGTAAGGGTAAGTGTAATGTGGACCAGAGAGAGACTCAGTTCACCAGATGTTCAGCATCAATACTGCCTTCAGATTTACGGCTTCCTTTGCTTTTATCGCCCTTTTCAGGAGAACGACCAGCACAGGGAATGATTAAATATTCAAAGCATTTTAATGTATTTTCAGCAGCGAAGATTAAAAACTTTGGATTTAGTGTTTAGTAAGTTATTTGGGCTAATGTGACTAGTTTTTTAGTCTACTCACAGTAACCCTAATTAAGTGTATAGAATGTATCACAGTGTGTGTTTGTGTACTGTGTGTGTGTGTGTGTGTGTGTGTGCTTATGGCATGTTTGTGTGTGTGTGTGTGTGTGTGTGTGTGTGTGTGTGTGTGTGTGTGTGTGTGAGTGTGTGTGTGCGTGTGTGTGTGCATGTGTGCGTGTGTGTGTTTGCTTGTGAGTGTTTGTGTGTGCCTGTTTGTGCTTGTGTGGTATGTGTGTGTGTATGAGCGGTAAGTGTGTGTGTGTCTGTGTTTTTGTGTGTCTGTGTCTGTTTGTACAGTTTGCGTACAGTGTGTGTGTGTGGGTGGCCGTGGCCACCAGATCCTTTCTTAATTAGAGCCTGGGGTTGGCTCCTGTCGGGTTATCTGATGAACTCAACCAAATGCAGGAATGCTATTGGCTATTCCAACCTCCTCTGGCTCTATACATCAAGTCATACATATGTGTGTGTGTGTGTGTGTGTGTGTGTGTGTGTGTGTGTGTGTGTGTGTGTGTGTGTGTGTGTGTGTGTGTGTGTGTGTGTGTGTGTGTGTGTGTGTGTGTGTGTGTGTGTGTGTGCATGATTCTGTGCATGACTGTGTGTGTATGAATGCAGGCGACAGAAGCGTAGGCACACTAGTAATTAAAAATAATTGGGACTAATTTCATGAACATGGAGCAACAGGGGAAATATGGCTAATCAGCCACCATCGTCAGCCGAGCCGATTATTCCACTTCCTGATTCAAAAAGCCTTTTCTCCAGGGCAAACGAGATAGAGAGATACAGACATGGCAGGAGAGAGAGAGAGAGAGAGAGAGAGAGAGAGAGAGAGAGAGAGAGAGTAGAGAGACGAGAGAGAGAGAGAGAGAGAGAGGAGAGAGAGAGAGAGAGAGAGAGAGAGAGAGAGAGAGAGAGAGAGAAAGAGTGGGGGTTTAGAAAAACTAACAGTGATAGAGGGAATAAAAGAGAAATAAAAACAAATAGAAAGCAAGAGAGAGTGCAAGAGGGAAGAAATGAATGAGAAAATAGTCAAACGTTTCTCTCTGCAGAGTTTAGCAGTAAGGGACCGGGTGGCCAGGGTCTTTCATGTCCCACAACGGCCTTGTGTTGCCGTGCCAACCCAAACAGCCATGCCAGGGAGGTCTGAAACACACACCCCAACCTTCACCCCCCGCCACAGCAAAACAAACTGTACGTGTGGGTGACAGGGAGAGAGAGAGAGAGAGAGAGAGAGAGAGAGAGAGAGAGAGAGAGAGAGAGAGAGAGAGAGAGAGAGAGAGAGAGAGAGAGGCAGAGAATTGAATGCATTGCAAAGGAGAATGAGTAGTGGAGGGAGACGGAGAGAGGAAGACACAGAGAGAGCAGTGTTAGTAGTACAAGTGATTACAATATTAAAACGCCAGCGAAAGGAATCGTACAGCATCCACAATGCATTCTACTGACTGCAAAGGTAGCAGTCATGCATATCGCTGTACACAAAGCTACAGAGATTTACATTATACGTTACGTTAACTTGTTAAAATGTTGTAAAATATGAGGTCCAAAGTGATGCATTTGTCCCAAGGATTTCCCAGTTCCATTTCAGAAAACAAGTCGTCCTATCTTTGAACACAAAGCAGGCAGAATGTCAGTTCTGCTAATTAAGATCTTTTCAAATTGTGTTGATACTACCAGCCATATATTCTTGAAAGAATATATGGATTCTTTGCAAGAAGCCCTGTCATTGGTAAATAGACCAGAAGATCTGTCATGGTCCTTAATACATGTTCATAACGATCAGTATTCTCATAAATTCCAAAAGTTATTAAACAACAGTACTGAAGTCCCCATATATTCACATAATCATAAATACAATGATGACAATAATTGCTCCATTGGACTTACTGTAGTGCAGAGTTAGCCTGAAAAAAACTAAACAAAACAAGACTGAACCATAAAAAACCAAGCCAAGT
>OLKM01000449.1:30000-77500 GCA_900291075.1 Melanogrammus aeglefinus
TGTGTATCATTGCTTTGATCAGGAAATAATCAAAACGTATGCTGAGTTTTGATGAGTCTTGGCTTGTGGCTGAAGATTCAGTAGTTCTACAATCTTTTTCGTCCTTCCCTGACCAGCCAGCAGTAAATAAACCTCATTCCTTGTATGTGTGTTTGTGAACGTGTGAAGTTTTGTGTGCGTGTGTGAGTAAATTTATGCACAAGTTTTTTTTTATTGTGCATGCTAAAGCCCTTTGTAAACGTTGTATTTAAAGGTGCTATACAAATCAAATGCGTAATCTTTTGTGTGCTAAAGATGTGCATCTGAGTGTAAATGTGTAAGTACGTTGTGTGTACTATAGATGTTTATGTGTGCTTAAAATATATATCTTGCTTTTTAGGAGTGGGCATGGGTTATCTGCATCTGCATGTCTGCTGCATATGTCTGCCGTGTATAAATGTGTGTGTTTGTGTACATAATGTGGACGTGTCCTATATGGGAGTGTGACAGTGGGTATGTTTATGTATGTATAGTGCATATGTACATGCCTATATGTCCTGTATATGTATGGGGGGATATAGCTAGCAGCTCCAGGGGAGGAAATGGCCATCTTTGGTTTAAAGCGGAGATGGAAGATTGACTGCAGCACTTTTCAGCACTACAGCTGAAACCCGACAATACCTGGCTCCCATCCCTGGCACACATGTTGTCCAGAGAGCTATGGTAATCTCCACACCTCCAACCACTGAAACTGAAAATTCTGCCTGCAGCACTTACCACCGTGCTCTCCGAGAACCGGTTGAACGTGTTGTAACATCTTCTTCGCCCTACGAAACCAGATGCTAATGCAAATATACAAGTGGGTAGAACTCCAGGACTAGATGGGGAGTCAGCATCAGCAATGCACGCTGCGTTCCGTTGCATTTGAGCCAAACCTTGAAGAAAATGACAGCTATAAAAATTGCTAAAATGGTAAGTAGCGTGCTACATCCATGTTGATTTTGAGGTCCAATCTTTTACAAACCAGGCAAGGTTTAGGAGTGGCGTGCATGGCAGACGCTCGCCTATAACTGCAGCAATAACAGGAAGCTAATGCAATTTCAGCACGCCATTACAAAGTCCACTGGTGGCCTTGCTATGCACTAATGCCACCATTACACACAATTAGACAATAACGATTGCCAATGCACTGTACAAACAATGGCAATGTTGGAGTGTGCAATTACTGAAATAAAGTCATTACTTTAAATGACTGTGATTTCTTATTGTGGCACAGTGTGTGCGCCATAAGAATGTGTATAAGATGAAAAGCCAAAAAGAAAAATATCTTTCTATTAAAAGCCGTTATAAAGGAAAAAGCCGATACAAAACTAGCCGCTGTTTTGCTGAAAGAAGACTGGAGCGCAACCAACTACTTGGTGAAGCGTTCTGCACCAATCAGCATCTCTCTTGGGTTGCGCTTCGGTTTAAATCTGTCGGCTATTGATTGACAGAAAAGCGTTTGGCAGCCCCGTCCATTCTGGGGTCCATAAAGCTGCAATCTCACCCAATCATGAAGCAGAGGCCAAGCCCCGCCCTTTGCCCGGCAAAGTCTGAACAGGAAACGAGGTCCAGATGCAACCCCTGGAGGAAGGTAAGTGTTTCAGATGCAGCGCAGCATGCTAAACAGAACCAGGCCTCACTCTCAATACTCCCAGCCTGCACAATGAACCTTTTTCTGGGACCCACAGGGGTGGGGGTGGGGGGGGTGGGGGAGAAGGGGTCTAAGAGGGACGAGAGGTACTGGGCCAGTAAGTAGGAGGAGCTCCAAGAAGCTAGCGGGACAAAGTTGGCTGAAGGTTCAGGTTGTCCTGGTCCAGAAAGAAAACCGATTGAGAGTCGCCATTCATCAATGTCCTCCACTGAATTTTCCTTTTCTTCTCATCACAGAAAATCAATACGCTGCTTTGCATGCCTCTAAAAATAACTTGCGTACACATGGTGCCGATTTGCGTTCACATAATCACATCCAATTTGTGTTGCTAATAACACGCCAGGTTGGAGAGGATACGGGAGAGAGCATTGTAAGCCAAGAGACGTAAATATCTGCAGCGATGGTGGAGGTAGAGACCGAACACGGCCAATAGATGTACGGTAGAGGAGAGGATCAACACAGTGTGGAGAGGCCATCCAACATGTAACTGACACGCAACACAGCCAGGGCCAAGCTCCCATAAAGTCCACCGCAAGAGGATTTGGCGGAAGGAATGGGGGGGACCTGTTACCGAGCTGCCGTTTGTTTCAGGTCTTGTCGAGGGGACACTCGGCGCTCGTTTCCTGGGGCGGTGACACTGACAGATCCGAGAACAGATCTGCCGGAACCCCTCTGTTTATCGAAAGGACGGAAATTTGGTTTAAGATCGGCCCCGGGGCGGAAAAATAGAGTTTATCTCTGGTTCTCTTTTTCGCAGTCATTACTCTGTCTCTGGTGAAAGGCAGGATAAGTCTTTCAACCTAGCGGGTGTTTGGTGACGGAGGGACGGACGTCACATCCAGCCCAGGGAGAAGACACAGAGTTCTCATTACGAACTGTGCAAAAGCGTATTAAACCTCTCCACCCTTATTCCTTTGGGTTTGATTATTCTTTTTGTTTGTGCTTTTGCTTTGAGTTGATTGTATTTTGAACTACTTTTTATTATGTGATAGTCTTCACGTGGGTTTGGGTTGGTGGGCTTTGCGGCTCATGCTTATAAGCAAAGGGCAAGGTTTTTAAAATAATTTAAAATAATTATAATACACACTGTTGACTGCTTTGTGAAATATGCCACATGTAAAGCACTTTACATGCAAAAGATTCACAACATTTTATCTCAGACAAAATCCACCCTACAGATTATCTAGCTGTCATGATGATTAAGGCTGCAGATTGCGTATACAGAGCTTTAACAAGAAATCTGATATTTGTAATTCCATAATGCCAATCAATGGAGCTAAGTGTACACTGTGTATATGAATCACCTAGCATCTCAACATAGAGGGCCCGGAGTGGCCGCTGTGGTCATGTCTCTGTCCACAAGGCACACGGCTCCTTGTGTGTTTATTCACCCAAGTCCAGACATCACCCACGCAGAGGTTGAGGTCGGTACTCAAGCACAACCTCCACTGGCTTCTCCAGCATCAGCCGGGTCGCCAGCAGAAGGCTGGTCCTCCAACACCAAAATTGTAAAAATCGAAAACAGCCCTTCTCAGACTCAACAAAAGAGGTTGATGAATAAACAAAAACTTGGATCCCGAGTGCACTTAATCTATACAATTTTCGCTGCAGTGCGCTTTCAGAAGTTTGCACGAAACGTCAGTTTAGTACAGCTGGTATGGACGGGGCTGCTCGAAATGCCCCGAGTATGCCTAATACGTTCCGTTAGTATGTGGGCCTGTAGCGGTAGAGACTGTTGTGTGGCCACATAGGCTGCAACAGATCATGGCGTCATTTACCAGATGAGAGCCAGTTCTCAGCCAGAAACCCTTGGGATGTGTATAAACACCCCCACACACACAAACACACTTTTTTTTCACGGACGGAAACTGATTCAGACCCATTTATGAAGCACGCACACACACACACACGTCCACACACGAGATTGTGATATCGCCATCCACGGGACACCACCTATGTATGATGTATGGACTGAAAAGGAATGAAGAAAGAAAAGGTGGAGAGAAAGAGAATGAAGGGAAGACGGGGAGAAAGCAAGAAAGAGTTAAGTAATCAAATAAGCAATAGTAAAAGAAAGATGAAAAAAAAAATGAAAAAATTTACTTTGGTAAAAAAAACAACTACAAACTAGTAATAGAACGATAGAAACAATACATGAAGGTGGATTTATGGGGTAAACAGGTCGTTTTCCCAGAATAAAGTAATAACTGTTTATTCCCTGAAACTCGCAGCAAAACATCTGACCCCACACTTCCATTGTTGCCCAATTTCAGAAAAAGATTGATTTTGTACGTTATCTCCATGAATCACCGGCTTGATGGCGGTCATTGGGGGAGTTATTTATCTCTCCTCGATCTACGCCCCCTGGTTTGAATGAAGACAGGAGCCCTGCGAAGGGTTAAAACACCACATCTGATTCCAGTTTCTCTCACACGCACACACACACACACACACACACACACACACACACACACACACACACACACACACACACACACACACACACACACACACACACACACACACACACACACACAGACAGGACTGAATGACTGACGATCAGTGGCGCGAAAAAATGGGAGACTTTCAAAATAAAAGCCTCGCTTAACAGTGTGGTAAAGCATCTGACCAGAATGAAGACATGAAGGCATGCTTCTCTGGTATTCCTCACCAAATAACACTGAGGAGGAGCACGTTGTTTGCTGTATGTAAAAAAAAAAGAAGAAGATTGGAAAGGAAAAAGGTTAGTTACTAATGAGTTCCCTTCATCAGCATACAGCCTCTGCCGGCCAGAGGGGGGCACTGTTGCACCATACTGAGAACCCCCTCAACCACCTCCCTCCCCCAACCAACAAACCTCCCCACTACCATCACACCGTCCCCCTCTCCTCTACCTCTCTCCTCTCCTTCCCTCTCGTCCAGGAAAAGGAAGACTCTGCTACAGTACAATCAGCCTGGGGCGGAGTTGGATGGGGGTAACTGTAAATGTATAATTCATCTATTACCTTAATCTGACCTCAGAGGAGGGGTCACCGCAGTGTGTGTGACTGCAACATGGTGACCGTGGTCCTGTTGACCTCATGTTGTCGGCCAGCTCAGTGTTGCAGAGCGGGGGGGGGGGGGGGGGGGGGGGGGGGGGTGGGGGCTGTGGTCTTGTGTCCTCAGCTACGGGTGTGGCTCCTTCTTCTGGACCCAGTCTAAACACAACATGGCGCTGGACGCAAGGCAGCCATTGGTCCGAGCCGGGGCAGAGCGATGACTCATCGCTACGAGATACAGCTGTTACTTCTGTGGCGATGGGGTTCGTCAAGAGCATGGGGCGGGAGCTCTCCGTCGCCGCTGCCGCCGCGGGCGTGAAGTGTACTGCGGCTGCCGCCTGCGCGTGTGCACGTGAAGTGGGCCTTAGCTGCCGCGGGCATGCACGTGCAGTGGGCCACTGCTGCTGCCAATGGGCGTGCGTGTTTCGGGGGGGTGCCATGGGGGGTGTGAACGGAGACCCGGGGTGGTGGGGCAAGGAGGCACAGTCTATTGAACCCCCCCCCACCTCTAAGTGAGAGGTCACAGAGGTAACAGTGTGTTTACGTGTGACAGAGCGAGCGGGAGAGCCAGAGAGCGAGAGGCCCCACACGCACATCTGGTTCACAAGCTGGGCCCTGCGGTGAGGGAAGGGTTGGGGGGGGGGGGGGCATGGGTGTGTGTGTGTTTACACACATTGTTTAAGCGTTAGTCTGTGTGCACGTGTGTATAGTGCATGTGTGTGTTTGTTTACACGTGTCTTTTAAGTGTTCATCGGTGCGTGTCCATGTGTTTACCTGTTTCTTTTAAGCGTTGGGCTGTTTGCGTGTGTGCATAGTGTGTTTATGTGCGTTTTTAAAGCCTTTTTTTGTGTCTTTATGTGCATTTAATACACTTTTATATTGTGCAGTTTTGCTCCCATTTGTAACAGAGAAAAATAGGACTTGACTGTGATATGACAAATCGATTCAAAAACAGTTTTTTACAGAGAAAGAGCGAAGTAAATTGGCAAAGGGGGGGAGAGAGAGGGAGAGAAAGAGAGAAGATGAAGTCTGAGTGTTGTCATAGCGACAGACGTTTGTAACACCTTCCGTGGTTTACCTGCAGGCAGACAAATACAAAACCAAGGAGGAGAAATTATGAATGGAGATACGTAGAATGATTGAGCGCGACAAGAGAACATAGTTACAGAGAGAGAGAGAGAGAGAGAGAGAGAGAGAGAGAGAGAGAGAGAGAGAGAGAGAGAGAGAGAGAGAGAGAGAGAGAGAGAGAGAGAGAGAGAGAGAGAGAGAGAGAGAGAGAGAGAGAGAGAGAGAGAGAGAGAGAGAGAAAGAAAACAGGAGGGAATAGAGAGAAGTAGAGATTACATTAACGAGACAGAGGCAGTAAGAGAGAGAGGTGAAAGGAAAGAAGATGGAGTGAGAATGCATTGATAGGCCTTATCACCATGGTGACAGAGGTTATCAGATACAAGATGGATAGAGGGCTGGGATGTGACTCAGCAGAATTTGATGTCCAATGACCTTCCATTATCAAACATTCACACACATACACAAAAATAATACTCAGGGCTCAGGACAAAGCCACTCTGATGGGCATGCACACACACTCACGCATACACACACACAGAACGCAATAATGCCATAAAGCGTTAATCAGTGCAGACCACACTCTAAACATGAACAGACATACTCCCGTGAACATTCTTCCATTTTTACTGGAAACCAAACTAAAAGAGAAATAGGAGCCGAGTTATTATGAAGTTATGAGTTATGATGAATACTCTACATTAGGGGGCCTGTGATGTGTGTGTGTAACTGTGTGTGTGTGCGTGTGTGTGTGTGTGTGTGTGTGTGTGTGTGTGTGTGTGTGTGTGTGTGTGTGTGTGTGTGTGTGTGTGTGTGTGTGTGTGTGTGTGTGTGTGTGTGTGTGTGTGTGTGTGTGTGTGTGTGTGTGTGTGTGTGTGTGTGTGTGTGTGTGTGTGTGTGTGTGTGTGTGTGTGTGTGTGTGTGTGTGTGTGTGTGTGTGTGTGTGTGTGTGTGTGACTGAGAGCCTACATTCAGGAGGGAAAGAGCAGCAGAATGAGGTGAATAAAACATGTATTCACATCATCAGCGGCGACAGGAAATATCAACACACAGGACCACCGTTCGGTTTCCCAGCATGTCTGGGGGTTTCACAGCAGAGCTATTTATATTAAATTCATGGATAGTTAGCTAAAGTGCTGTTTGTTTATTTCATAGTGTTGTATAGAATTTCTATTTGATTGGATCTAAACGTACATCTAAAAGGAAGAGAGCCACAGAAATACATACATACAATATATATTTTTATATTCATAGTGATAGTTTATTATCATTGGAGACTGTAATCCCATATGGTGCACAATTGAAAATGATACCCTTCTCTAAATTTGCTCCCCTGGCAAAGTCAAGCAAAAATATATATATATATATATATTAACGCTAATTGACAAGGTGGCCATTGAGTTGCTTGATACCATGAACCACATAAATGCAGTGGTCTGTTTGCATAGTAACTTGTTGTGTGATGCTAGAACTTGCTAAGCGTGCGTCTCACCTGACAGGGTTAGCGGTGGACGCTGGCATAATAGCTTTACTTTAGCATGGTTGACTGTTTTCTCTGTGTGGGGCTCATGGCATCAGAGCAGTGAGGTGTGAGGAAAACAGGCTTTCTGTTAGCGATCTCAGAGAGAGAGGGACATAGAGAGACAGAGGAAAGGAGAGAGAGAGAGAGAGAGAGAGAGAGAGAGAGAGAGAGAGAGAGAGAGAGAGAGAGAGAGAGAGAGAGAGAGAGAGAGAGAGAGAGAGAGAGAGAGAGAGAGAGAGAGAGAGAGAGCGATTCCGCACACACAGCACTCTACTGTTAGCGTCTAACTAGCGTGACACCGCTAACACCAGTCGCATAGAACCACATTCAACTCTAGAAAACACGGCTGCCCTCAGCATGTGGAGCACACAGACACACACACACACACACACACACACACATACGCACAAGGTATATGCGTAATTTTGACGAGATGGACAGAACCTGCACAGAGGTTCCCACACACACAGACACACAGACACACAGACACACACACACACACACACACACACACACACACACACACACACACACACACACACACACACCCACCCACACCCACACCCACACCCACACCCACACCCACACACACGGGGAGAGAGACAGAGGTATTCAGAGAGTGAGATGAATCGGAGTGATTCAGGACTATAATAACACAACTCTAATCAACGCAGGCGTTGTCCCGGAACACAAATATGTGATCGGGGACAAGATAGAAGAGAAAGTATTGGGGGGGAATGGCAGTCTCTCTCTCTCTCTCACACACACACACACACACACACACACACACACACACACACACACACACACACACACACACACACACACACACACACACACACACACACACACACACACACACACACACACACACACACACACACACCACTTTAGCTTTCTCCCTCAGCCACAGCCCCTCCCCCCTTCTCTGGGGTCCAATCGATCACATACAATTCCCAGAATTCTTTGGGTCGGAGACTTACAGCCCTTTCGCATTATCAATGGTCCTTATCAATGACTGAACCAGACCTCATCCTTCACAGATAACCCTTAGAGAGTGATCGGGTGAAGACTCACAGAATCATTTCTTTCAGGACAACAACCATCCATCTTTGGTAAGCTGCTCAGGACGTGAAACCCTTCCTGATGTCTCTGGAACCAAGACAGAACAAAAGCAACCGCTGGCAACAAGTTGTCCATACAAACCGTTGTGAATGAGTTTAAGAAGCTCAAGGAGAACAGGTTGAAATACCTTGGAAAGAAAGTCCCACCGGTTCTCAGCCTTAACCTCGGATACACAAAAGATTTGCTAGTACGGACCTGTGAAGGCGCAGAAAAACTATCTTTTTGTTGTCGTTATTGTGCCTATTTTCTGTAAAATACTTGTTTTTCAGAGAGCTTGATTCCCTTGTGAGCCAACCACCGACCTTTGACCCCTTCAGTTGGACATTGATGTTCAGAGCAAAGCTAGACAGCCACAGCACACTGTTTGACTTACCTATCCACAGGCAGTGATTAATGTCTACCAGTAAATGTTCAGCATCTTACCACCTCAAGCACCACCCCCTTTGACTGCTTTCCCACACTGAGAGACACCACCCCGGTCCCTTTTCCTTCTCATCCTTCCTCTTCCTAGGTCTCTTCCTGGACAGATGGTAAACACATCGCTAATGCCTCGTCTGTCTGTCTGTCTGTCGGTCTTCTGAGGCCTTCCAGAGATGAACGTCTAAACGCAAACGCCAACGTGGCTCCAACGTCCCTTCCTGCCTTCCTGTTACATGCTGCGACCAGAGCGAGGTCAGAGGTCAGATTAGTCTCAGGTTGTATCCCAACTAATTGCTTCTTTTCAGCTAGTATTTATGGCTAAACATCCTCATAAACACTCCTAGTTACTCTCCTGTCTGCGCGGAAGTCGGAAGATGCAAACCACGTCTTTCTCTGGGTTTTTTTCACCTTATATGGGACTTTAACAAATCATTTACGTCTGGTTCTTCCTTTGATGAATAGTAACGATTTCAGTCGTAATAGTCAGTTCATAGAGGGGTGGCACTGTCCAGCTCAACTGGCATGGCATTAACACTGCCAGGATGAGGGCTTAGATTTCCACCCATTCTTAAAATGCATGCCTAAGGATAATGTAAGATGCTTTCGATATAAGGTTTAGTCTGAGTAACCCCAACCTCACCTATATATTTCCACGTTTATTTATACCATAATGATTTTGAAAGACAAATATAACACCGATTATAATAATAACATGAATCATTTTTGGTCATCCCATCCACCAAAAAAATCTGTTGGTAAGTGAGCATTTGCCTCCCGGGCCCTGTATTGATGGAATAACCTACCCCAGCATATCAGGGAAGCAGGGTTTGTGGATGCTTTTAAATCTAGATTGAAGACATTTTTGTTCTGAAAACAGTATGGAGTGTAATCTGTTGTTGTTGTCCTCAGTCATTATTTGTTTTAAGACATTTTGTTTTAATATCAATGTGTTGATGCTGTTTTTTATATAGAAGTGTTCTGAGACTGTTTCAATGAGAGGACTGCACTTTAAATAATAAATAGATTGAAATTGGATGTAGAGGTATAATGAATATGTACTAGTGTGTGTGTGTAGGTGGTAGTTTGCTGCATGTGTGCTTGCATGCGTGGCGGGTGTCAATAAGCATGTGTTTTTGTTTGTCCGTGTTTGTACACGTGTGTGTGTGTGTGTGTGTGCGTGCGTGCGTGCGTGCGTGCGTGCGTGCGTGCGTGCGTGCGTGCGTGCGTGCGTGTGTGCGTGCGTGCGTGCGTGTGTGTGTGTGTGTGTGTGCGTGCGTTTGTGCGTGTGTGCGAATGCACACATGTGTTTGTGTGTTTGTGCGTGACCCTGTGATGGACCGGCGTGACAGTCTGGGTGTTTTCCCATGCATAGGAGGGCCAGACCCTAGCCTCCTGCCATACTGCTTTCACACGCTGGTGTGTCAGCCCAAGGCAGAGCCAGTGTTCACACCAGCATAATCTAAAGTGCTTTAGCACCAGATTTAGCTCGGAGCTACTGGCCCTGCTCTGGAGCTGGATTAGCATGAACAACATTAACAGGCCAACAACGGAAATCACTAAAAGCACAAAGCTAGAATGGTGAGCCTGTGTGAATTGGTCTATGTTGCAGAATTGCCCTTGACCAATCAGGGCCGGTAAATCACTCACTATATGGCTCTATTTATTGTTTTCTAACTAGCGACTGTTCTCAAGTCTTGGCTCGCCGCTTAGCCACATCCTTCAAACATTTGTGAGATCTCTCTCGTCCAAAGAGTGCTTCACTGTGTTTTGCTGATTAATTTTCCTTGGGCGAACGCCACAAGAACCTTCAATTGCGTGACAGTACAACAGTTGGCGAGGTTGTATGAGCTGTTCTGTAAATTATTGTAATCTAGGGTTTCAGAGTGAGGACGTGGCGCATGTTAAGGCCAGGGCTTCAAACTAAACACCCGGCTTAGATGTTGAAGTGTCAGAGCCAAAAGTCTTGAGTCTCTGAGCAGCAACAGGGGAGGATATCAGTTGACGGATGGATGGATCAATCTAAATTAATTCATGAAACGATCTTTGAATTCAATATATTTATTCTATTAGTAATCCAAGTCTCAGCGCGTACATAGCAGGACAAACAAACAACATCCTTGTGCAAATAGAACTAAGGTCATCTCAGGAGATAATAAAAAAGACTTATATTAAAAACTTAAATAACTCACAGGCAACCCGATTACATTACAACATTCTAAAACAAATCAAATTTATAATATTTAATAATGCATTCAATGGACAAGTAAATTATGTTGTCAGACAGAAAGGTTTCCGCGCGATGGCTTCATTTCCATACACTATATGTTCCATACAGTAGAGTATAGTGGCATTGTGTCCCGTCTTGAATAAGGGTCGTGGACTAGGGGTTCCTGCACTCTGAAGCAGAGACATTGCAAACTCGGTACAGAGAAACTTTGAGCGTCAGCCCATTTTTAATGGACAGTCGTGCAAACTTGCAGAAATAACATTCACTTTTTGCTACTTCACCTCTGCGCTATTATTTTTTTAAACAGGATGTGGAACAGTGGTCCATGGAAAATATCCCCCCCAACCAAAGAAAAGGTACTTATTCTTCACAGTTTTGCGTGTCACTCTCTGAACTTCTCACATTTCCCTGTCATTTACGTGTCAAATGTGGCGCTGGGCGCCACAATAAAGGCTTCCAAAACATATTTTAAAGCGGTTGATACCTTATGGCATGCATACATTTAAAAAAATTCAGCTATTCGGCCACCCAAACTGTGAAACACACTCATTGGATCCGCCAGAAACAAACACAGCACAGCGTCCCTCAAAGGCACTAAAACATGCAGATTCTTACACGTAGCAGTAAAGCATGTTGCTGTCAATGAGAGGGAGATGAGAGCATGAGAGATGCTCCTGCTGCAGTCTGTTCTGACTGTGGTTCCTCTGAACGCACACACACACACACACACACACACACACACACACACACACACACACACACACACACACACACACACACACACACACACACACACACACACAGCTCAAGGAATTGTTTGAGAAGAGGGAGGCTTCGACATGATGACCAGAATGACAGCGAGAGATGGCATGGGTTGAGATGGAGAGAGCGAGCGAGAGCGAGCGAGAGAGCGAGAGCGAGAGGAGCAAGAGAGAGAGAGAGAGAGCGAGAGAGAGAGAGAGAGAGAGAGAGAGAGAGAGAGAGAGAGAGAGAGGAGAGAGAGGAGAGAGAGAGAGAGAGAGAGAGAGAGAGAGAGAGAGAGAGAGAGCGAGAGAGAGAGAGAGAGAGAGAGAGAGAGAGAGAGAGAGAGAGAGCGAGAGCGAGAGAGAGAGAGAGAGAGAGAGAGAGCATGTGGCTGCCTTATGTGGACCGGACCCTATTACCCTCCCACTCATAATTAGCAGCAGGGCGTCGGTGCGTGTATTTTGTATTTCTGGGTTGCTTTTGATTCCCCATTTGATTCCTATTTTCTCTGAGAACCACGACAGAACAAACCAGACCCACATGTCTCCCCCGGCATGGCTTTGTTGAGAACAATAGCTGTAAGAGGGACAGGGCATTTCAGTTCAGATCGGATGAAAAGTAGGACAACCGTGGAAAGTGTAGCAATCAGATAAATCAGAGCAAACATTAGCTTGGCAGTTTGAATCATGGCGGAAGACATTTCATAACACTGCAGATTAAATAATGTGTTGAAAAACAACAATAGAATTTTTTTTATATTTCCAAATCTGTAAAATTGCAAGGTTTAGCGAGTTTTGGCTCTAGTCATTTAATCTTCGGTCTGTTGTGGCAGTTGGCCAAAGGCATTTTACAGCAGACATAAATGTCCTAGATTTGTTCCCAGGGAACCTTGCTCAAATATGATCCATTTTCAACAATTTGACAATTTTCAAGGAATTTTGGGAATTTTCAACTCCCAGTAACTAATTAGATAAAGAGGAGACAGTTTGACAAACAAACACAACTAACAGTATCTCTCCCTGCAGCTGAAAATGAAGTTCCTGCGACAGAGCTAGCCCAACATGTTCAGTGTCTTGGCAGTTGTTCTGAAGCATTCTTTCACTTCATCTCTCAGTCCATCCACTCTTAGGCTCTCTATACCAGATCATCCACAAACATTACACACACACATAAACACACACACACACACACAGCCGAAGGACCCTCTGTGTGTGTTCAGAAATCCCTCCCAGACAGACCAGGGGGAGGCCGGGGGTGTGTGTGTGTGTGTGTGTGTGTGTGTGTGTGTGTGTGTGTGTGTGTGTGTGTGTGTGTGTGTGTGTGTGTGTGTGTGTGTGTGTGTGTGTGTGTGTGTGTGTGTGTGTGTGTGTGTGTGTGTGTGAGAGTGTGTTTGAGAGAGAGGAGTGTTTCAGTTCAACATGTGCTTGCGGTCCTTATCCACCCTGCATTAATAAACGTCTCCCCCCCCCCCCCACCTCATCCAGACGTAATGAGATGCACAAACATCAACGCATGAGCACACCAGACTAATTGGCATTAATGTGAGGATCAGAGAGAGGGTCAAGAACTCTTGAGTTCTGAGAGTCAAGGAAATTGTTGGCGGGGGATAGGAAAACCATTACGAAAAAACGAGGAAGATGGAAGAGATTGTGACAGGAATGAGAAGGGACAAATGACAGACGTTTTACACTCTTCCAGAACTCGTCGGGGGAGTATGACTCTTCTTGATCTCTCTCCGAAGCGAGCTGTCAATCAGATTCCCGAAACAGGCAGCAGAATTGAAACTAGCTCCAAAGTAAAAAGGCTGTCGTTTTGTGTTTACTTCGCTAAAGATGACGTCAGGAAAAAAGGGGTCGGGATTAACATTGCCAAACAGATCTGTTTTGTTTTTGTTTTTTCGAGACCAATCAAAGCATCCCTGAAAGCCAGACAAATCCTTGTACCCACCCAGCTCGGTCCAAAAACCTAAACATGGAAACTTCCAGAATCAGAGAGAGACAGAGATCTGGAGTGTTGTGGCTGGTCAAAAACCTGACACAAGAGCACTGTGGGTAAACAGGCCGACACCAAAAAAATACACAAAAGACACTTCTTGGGTCGTGTTACACTGTTGAACCAAGAACCTTCAAACACGAACAGCCTTCAATCATTGGCCACAAAAAAGAAAGATCTCTTTTTCTGTCATGGTAAGATGTCTGACATGTGAATTTGATAGGCTTAAGTTAAGAGTCTAATGTGACATGTTCGCTGAACACAGTGGTTTGCTAACACCGTCAAACGCTCCACTAGTACGAGGGGGGGGGGGGCAGGGTGCGTTACAGATATCAAACACACGGCAAATCTCCCCCTGATCACACTCTTTGAGCTCTCAGCTTCCACACAGGCCAGCGCCCCAGGGAACGCTGGGTAATTAATGACAGGCAGAGGGTGTCCCTGATTGACCCCCTCAACCCCCCTGGATGCTCAGTTACCGCGGCAACCGGTGATTTCAATATCTCCTGGGTGATTGGTCGACCCAGCCTCCCCCCAGCCTCGGGGCACAAGGTGGGCAAGAGTCAACAGAGTATAAGGATTTGAGATTTGGTTGGGGGGAGGGGGGGCTCAGATGGGTATAATTACAAGGTATTACAGAGAAGTCTCCTTATTACCACTTTGCTAAGCGACCTGGAGTCTACGGGGGGGTTGAGGTGTGGGTAGGGGGGGGGGGACCCCAAGCAAGCACCCTAACCACCAATACTACTATCTTATTCACATCTGGGTGTGGAGTAGAGCCCCTGTCTGACTTTTGACTGTAGGGGGCACTAGCTAGCTATCAGATGCTCTGCAAAGACCAGCAGAACATGGTGTGTCACACACACCCACCCACACCCACACACACCACACACACCCACCCACCCACCCACCCACACACACACACACAAACACACACACACACACACGGTGGTAGAACATGGACCTCCATGGGGGAGTTTCATTGACCATGGTTCTCCATCCAGGCCTGCTCTCCTCTTCACTCTTCACTGTTCAGACACAATGAGAACCATACTGCCATAACCTCGCTCTGCAGCCCAAGGTAGAGGTCCTGGAGAAGTCTCAGCTTACTCTGAGAAGCATGGACACAAGCGCACACACCAACAGATAAACTGAGATACACACACACACACACACACACACACACACACACACACACACACACACACACACACACACACACACACACACACACACACACACACACACACACACACACACACACAGATAAACAGACAGACCCACACAGACACATACACACACGCCCTGTGGCCTGTGACCTTTGCCCTCTGCCCAGCAGGTAGTGACAAATGAGCTGATAGTTAATGTGAGCTGAGATGGACCTTCTGCAGGCCTGAACACTGGGCCTGTGTGTGTGTGTGTGTGTAGGTGTGTGTGTGTGTGTGTGTGTATGTGTGTGTGTGTGTGTCAACAACAGGAAGCACGCAGCGCGACCTAGCAGAGCACATAAAAGCACGCACATGCACCCCCCTCCCCCCCCACCCCAGACTTTCATGTCTCCCTGGTCTCTGGTATCTCTGTGTTCATAAAGGGGACATCAGCTGCAGCTGGGTGCAGTTCTAACCCGCCCTGCCCAAAGGCACACAATGTTTCCTTCCAGAAAGGCCTTCATTCATGCCGTGCTGCATATGGTCATTAATGTGGAATCAATACCATTCGTCGTCTAATGCTGAGCTGTCATAACGCAAGACCATGTGCGTGTTGTATTCACTTTATCCCATCGGTATTGCCAATGATTTTCGGTATTGATGTGAAGCACTCTGCATTCAAGGATTGTAATAAAAGATGCAATATAAAAGGTTTTTATTATTGTTATTGTTATCAACAAGCCATTTACCAGAAGAACATCGGATCAATGTTCATCTTGATTCATTAACATTTCTAATATATTTCAGCTTAATACACATCAAAACATTCCAGGCATGTCTTTACTTATCTTATATTGACATCTAATCACTTTCACCCTCTCCAAGAAGGAGCAGCTTTGGTGACTGCATCACTAAATCAGAGGAGGCGGGGTTTAACATTCCAAACAGTAATAACAGAGTGTGTGTGTGTGGGGGGGCTGGTCTCGGCCTTTATGGATAATTAAGATAAGACTTTCATTGTCTCCAGTTTAATATTTCTTCATCTCAGCGCTCTAATCAAAAAACATTTTACAGTTAATGGATGGCATTTTTTGATATTTACTACATTGGCTAGAAAGGCACAGATAATGCTGAGGGCATCTTGCTCAATGGTGTCTACAGGTAGCCTTGGGACATTAGGGTTTGAGCCCGGAACCTTTTGGCTGGGAGTCAAACCGTCTGGCTCCTGTACTATCCTGCCCCCCAGCTAGGATCTGATAGACCGATCCCTCCTACCTTTGCTCCTGTACTTTACGCATTACATTACGGCACAGGGATTCAAGTCATATTAGAGGAGAACTTCGGGACTTTTAGGGGACGATTGTGGCTACAACATACCCGCTCAATACTGGACCAGTTAAAATTGTAATTTGTATTTATTTATTTGATTTAAAAAGGGGCCGCGTCCCGCTTAAAACATAAACGTTGGCATTGGATGAGCCGCACATTTCAGCTTTAAGCTAATTTGCGTCTGTAGTTCCTCTGCAGCAGACCACAAATGTTTGTTAGCAAAAGGCAAGTAATAAAAACCATAAGTTAACATTCGATGTTATTGAGTACAGGGCTGAGGCACTTTAAAAATACTTTTTATGCAAGAGCTGAGAGAGCAGTAAATATTGCCCAGGTTGATCGATCCTGAAGGAAGCCTTTAAGGGGTCAATGATGGGCTTTGAAAGCAGACCCGGAGACCCGGAGTGGCCCATCGGGGTGTGGTGACATCACCATGAACGTCAGAAGGAGTGGGGAAAAACGTTTGGATTAAACAGGTGGTCAGTGGCCAGGTCTTTTCGAGATATACTGTAGGGCCACTGTCTCTCTCTCTACAGTATGTCTCTTACTATGCCTCTCAGCCTTTTTGCCAAGCGTGAATGAAAGGCATTGTGGGGGATCTCTCCCTACGCCTACGTCCATACGTCTACCGTATTCTGTAGGAACGCATTTAAAAATGTAATGTCCGACGCCAGGACGGCAAGTCAACAGGCCCCAGAAGAAGGACAAAGAGATACACAGAGAGAGTGACACACATAGAGAGAGAGAGAGAGAGAGAGAGAGAGAGAGAGAGAGAGAGAGAGAGAGAGAGAGAGAGAGAGAGAGAGAGAGAGAGAGAGAGAGAGAGAGAGAGAGAGAGAGAGAGAGACACACGGAGCTAGTGCTGACAAGGCCACATTTCATCCAGACTGTAAGATGACCGTGTGAGAGTAGGAGCTTCTAATCAGCAGGGCTGGCATTTGCCACCTCCCTCTTCACCTTGGTACAAACACAGCTCTGTACGTCACACAGGATTACGCTGCTTTAACTTTAGCAGTTGCGACAAACCAGAACTGTGAGAAAAGTAAAATAACTTTTTCCGCTTCCCCTGGAGATTGCACAACAACACACAAAAACAGACATTAGTGTGGGGAAAAAAAAACCAGGCCACATGAAAGGTTCTCCTGACGCTCAGAGTTTGGGTTCTGAAGTGAAACACAATAGAGAACCGCGGAGAAATGTGCCACAGATGTACTGACTGTGGTGAATAAAGTTCTGTCTGCAGTCGGAAAGCTAGCCTACAGAAAACAACCTATTTTTTTTCTCAGGAAAACCCTGGAATCATTTCAGTTTCAGAGGCTTATATCAGCTATATCGTGCATAGAACGCCTTACTGTTCGTCTTCTTCTTCAATAAAAGTAAGGGTTTCTATGCAAGATTTCATACAAGTGTGATAGAATGACAGTTTTTTTCCATGTGCAACTAAATTTGTCTACTTATATCTATCTTTGTCATTAATAACAATATAAAGACTAATATTACTAATAACACCAATTCATTATAACAGTTTTTGTTGCTATGCGAAGGGATACTACTCTACCCTTATATATCTTTTCAATATGAATATCTGATATTCTTTTGATAGATGATATATATATTTTGATATATGCTATTCAAACATTTGACTCTCTCTAGAACTTTGTAAGAGAGCTGCTTCAACGCCAGACTATTAACGAAGTCATTCCCTGCATGGAGATTCAGCTCAGTGGAGGGAGGTTTGGGTCTGATAGCATTTCCTTAAAGAGAAGGTGTTTTGCAGAATATTGAAAGTGCAAATGCGGGAGAATCACTTGCGGCGCTTAGAATTTCAGCTATTCAGCCATTTTGGGTGTAATATACACCTATTGCAACGGTCTCTTGAGTTACTGTATTATCTAGGATCGAGTAGTGGAACATTTATAGATATAAATGCAGCTATACAGAATTGGCGATGGTAATTGCTATGGCTTGGCTTGGCCCAAAATCGTTAGCTTGGCCTTAGCAAAACCATAACCCTTCCCTGAACTTAAACCTCTCTAAACAAATGGTAAACTCAACCCAAAAACGAACCAAAAAATTATACACTAACACGCACGTCACCATTTCCTAATGAATCATGGGAAATTACTACCAGAGATTGTTACTCAACCAAGGACAACCCAGGCTGACAAGTCGATTGAGGATGAGTAAAGCTGCGAGGCCGGGGAGCCGATCACCTACGTCTCTTGTGTCTGAGAGGTAATGATAACAGGAAGTGGGACAAGTGTTGCTCTTTGGCCCCCCGTCATTCCATCAAACCTCTGTTAAAAAAAAAAAAGAGGTCCCAAACTCTAAACAGGCCCCGCTCTGGCTATTAAACAAGACAGTACTCTAGGCCTGGTCTGTGAGCGGGGCAATGTCAACACAGCCGCGACTGGCGACGCTCTGCCGGGGGAGCAAGGCGATTGGTCGAGGGATGAACGGGGGTTCGATTGGTGAGAGGGGGGGGGGGGATCGCGGATGGGAGACATGAGGAAGAGAAGGAGGAGATGGGAGGAGAGAAAAAGGAGAGGGGCAGGGTGGGGAGGAGCAGAAGGGCTATTCCTGTGTTATCCTGGTAGGAGTGAACTCTGGTACTGTTTCCCTCTCTAGATATAATCCCCCTTGCCTAAACACAGGAAGGAAGAGATAGGTAAATAACCCCAGCCCTCCGATAAACCCGACTTTCTCATTTTTCCCATCTTCCTCTCCTGGCGGATGGCGTGTTTATCCTCAAAATAGAGCAGGCGGACAGTGCATGGCGTGAGGGGGTATGGATATACCAATGTGTATGTTATTCTATGGCTAGTGTTTGGACAATATTGTGATACGTCCACGCAGGGCTGAAATATAGCTATTGTTTACACCGGATGAAGGGATAAGGAGAAAGGATATGAAGGAGAGACTGAGCAGAAGGATAATGGGAAGAATAGGACATCCTCCATGTCTTCAACAGTATGGGCTAGTCCCAAATAACCTCATCCCAGTATTTAGCCCTGTTGATTTGTTTCCCAAATATCCTTGATCCCTTGAACTACATTGCATGGACCTCAAAATGACCTTTAGTTCTTAAGAAAATGTCCTCCATGTTTTTAGAGGTTTAATTCAGAGCCCCAGAATGTCCCCGCGAGGTGGAGGGGGTCATCAAGAGATGAGCCTCAGGGGGTTAATGAGACAGGATGGAGGGAGATGGGTTGGTGGTGGGGGTACGGAAGGCAGCTGGATGGATGGGTGGACGGACGGACGAGGGGGCAAAGAGATGGAGCGCGGGTAATGGTGGTCAAACCAGGTCACCGCGGATGAGACGCCGTTAAGCGGCAGGGGGGGGTCTCCGGGGGGGGGGGGGGGGGTCACCGGGTGTCCAATATCGCAGAGAGAGACAGTCACACTCCATTGTTACAACCTCCAGCATGCCCCCCTGCTGGGAAAGGGGGGTGCTGGGTGTCTGGGCTTCTGGAAGGGGAGGTAGGCTCCGTAGCCTGGGGGGGAAGCAATTACAAGCTTAAAGCTGTCTGTCTGCCAGTGGCATGCAGCTCAGATAAGATGAAAGCTACAAAAGGACCAATATCAACATCACTCTGCTCGCAGGGTAAGCAGCGCTGGGAGCCAGATGTTGCGTGTGTAAGCCACGCTAAGTATTGCGCAGATTGCCTTGTCTTCTTCCAGATCCTCGTAACAGGGACACGGTGTGAATGGTCTTGAGTATTCCACAGATCTCAGGAATCCGAGGCACTGCAGGACAGTGTCTCTTCCCAGGATGGGTCAGGGGGTTTAAAGGTTAAATGTCTTAGAGGGCTGCCTCAGGGGTGACCCGGACACTGTACGAGGGGTCGTTGAAGGAATATTTGGTTGCAATGTGTGTGTGTGTGTGTGTGTGTGTGTGTGTGTGTTTGTGTGTATGTCTAGTTCACACAAGCTCATACATAATAAACATAAACAGGCAGGATTTTCAGTAATCTGCCTGTTGCAGATTGAAAAATAACCAGGGCTAGAAGAACAATATTTTAAATCTGCCTTCATCTACTCTGACTCTATGATGGTTAAATGAACGTCAACAGGACGGAACATCATATTTTATCCTCATTGTGCATATTTTTACACTGCAAAAAAAAATCGTAAATTCTATTCAGGAAAATCAGTTTTTATTACTAGCCACCCTAGCAGGAATAAAAGTGAGATTGAATGACGATTCTATCTATCTTTAATAAATGCATACTTTGTTGAACACGTTTTTGTTTTTTTACAAACATTCCAGGGGAAATGGATTGAGGCGGAACAGACTTGATACGTTTCTCGAAACTGGTAGGAGTTTGTGTAGCCGAAGGGGCGGGGGGGGTTACGGGATGGGTTTGGGGTGGGCTACGGGTTGGGGTGCTGTAGTATGACCGCTAATAGCACGGAGGAGGAATGTTTGCTGAGGCGGCCTGGGCTTGCTAATCCCAGTGGAGAGGCAGCAACGGGCCTGGGTGACAGAGGAGAGGTCTCTCTGCTAACTGCTGTCGTCAATGGCATGCTAATCACTGCCGTCAATAGCTGCTGGTGTCGTTAGCTAATCTGTCTGATGAGGTAGGCGTTAGCATGCTAAAAGGGAATATAGAAGTCTCATGGACACCTTTAAAAACACATTGTGCGTACAAACACTGAATCATGCATGCATGCAGCAAGATAAGATGAAAGCACAAAAGGACCAATATCAACATCACTCTGCTCGCAGGGTAAGCAGCGCTGGGAGCCAGATGTTGCTCGTGTAAGCCACGCTAAGTATTGCGCAGATTGCCTTGTCTTCTTCCAGATCCTCGTAACAGGGACACGGTGTGAATGGTCTTGAGTATTCCACAGATCTCAGGAATCCAAGGCACTGCAGGACAGTGTCTCTTCCCAGGATGGGTCAGGGGGTTTAAAGGTTAAATGTCTTAGAGGGCTGCCTCAGGGGTGACCCCGCACGACTGTACGAGGGGTCGTTGAAGGAATATTTGGTTGCAATCGTGCGCGCGTGTCGCGTCGTACGCACGCGTGCGCGCGTGCGTGCGCGTGCATGTGTGTGTGTGCACGCACGCACGTAGTCGCACGCACGTGTGTGCGTGTGTGTGTGTATGTGTGTACGCGTGTGTTGTGTGTATGTCGTAGTCACACAAGGCTCATACATAATACACATAAAACAGGCAGGATTTTCAGTAATCTGCCTGTTCGCAGCGAACGCACAAATAACCAGGGCTAGAAGAACAATATTTTAAATCTGCCTTCATCTACTCGGACTATATGATGGTTAAAAGAACGTCAACAGGACGGAACATCATATTTTATCCTCATTGTGCATATTTTTACACTGCAAAAAAAAAATCGTAAACACTATCACGAAAATCACTCACTCACTCACGCACCACTCACGCACGCACAACACGCACGCACACGCACGCACGCACCACACACACACGCACAGTCTCACATAGTTCTTAAGTCAATACAACTATTTTGGAAGAATTTTAAGGATCTCTCCAAACGCCAATCATTATGACTATTTACCAATAACAACGAATGAGAGACTGATTCACGGATCTGATTTGGCACGCACGCATGCTCGAACGCACGCACGCACGTACGCGCACGCACGCACGCACGCACGCACGCACGCACGCACGCATGGCATCTGCATGCACTCACGCACGTTGGCATGCTGTACGTACGCACCACTCACGCACGCACGCAGGCACGTTATGCTCGCAGGCACGCACGCACGCAATCACGGTCGCAGACGCAACGCAACGCCTGGATGGCACGCAGGACGCAGGTCTCGCACTGCACGCACGCTCGCACGCATCGCTGCACGCTACTCACTGCCGCACTAGCAGCTGTGTCGCTAGCAATCTGTCTGACGCACGTAGGCGCGCACGCATGCTCAAAGGGAATCAGCACGCAAAGGAATATAGAAGTCTCATGGACACCTTTAAAAACACATTGTGCGTACAAACACTGAATCATGCATGCATGCATGCATGCAAGCACTCACGCATGCATGCATGCATGCATGCATGCATGCCTGCAAGCACTCACTCACTCACTCACTCACTCACTCACTCACTCACTCACTCACTCACTCACTCACTCACTCACTCACTCACTCACTCACTCACTCACTCACTCCTCACTCACTCACTCACTCACTCACTCACTCACTCACTCACTCACTCACTCACCTCACTCACACACACACCACACACACACCACACACACACACACACACACACACACACACACACACACACAGTCTCATCATAGTTCTTAAGTCAATACAACTATTTTGGAAGAATTTTAAGGATCTCTCCAAACGCCAATCATTATGATTATTTACCAATAACAACGAATGAGAGACTGATTTACTGATCTGATTTTAAGTACAGGCAAAGGCTAAGATAGTTGGTACCATCAAAGGAGGTACTTTACTGCTATGTAAGTCCAGTGGTGGTGGCGGTGGTGGTAGTGGTGGTGGGTCTCATGCCCTCCAGCAAGGTGGGTGGGTGAGTGGGGGGAACCCAGGTTCTGGGCAGTCCTACCCACAGAGGCCCTCACACACACTGGGTAAACACTGGCCCGCCACTAGGCGCAATTAACTTTTTTCTAAAGCCAAAGCTAAATAAATAAATAAATAAATAACGATAAAAACCTCAGACGGAAATCAAATAAGCAGGGCATGGAGGAGACCCATCTCATTTCATCCCCAATACCTCATTATAAACACAGGCCCGTTGCCATGGCAAACAAGCCTTCAAGGTCCAATCGGGAGATGTGATGATTTCGGAAAAATGTGCTTCTGCATGAAGGCCAAGTTCTGTGTTCATGGCACTGCTGAACCAAACACCAGGTCACTGTAACATTGATCTGTTTAAAGAGTACAGGCCTCATTCACCTAGTGGACATCTCGGTTTGAAAACATTCAGCTTCCCCACCCAGGGTGTGTTAGGAGGCAATATGGCAGCTAAATGAATCCAACTCATGTTGTCTTCTTCATTGTAGGGCCATGCACACAGGTAATGGAGAGCTCAGCATTGTTAAGCAAAATGTATTGATCAATACGGTTGAATGAATACGTAAAGATGCCCTAAATGTAAATGTGAATGTATGATCAATATTGTGACAGTGTTATTGTTTGAGCTATTCACTGCCTGTGAGCTATTGGGCAACCATAGTCCATTACACTCGACAAAGCGGTTTTTTATTCATATTGTTAGCAAACCAATGAACATTTGGTCAAATACTCAGTGGTGTGTTCAGTTCAACATTTCAAATGTAAACCAGCCTGGACTGGATTGGAAATACAGCCTTCAGAACTTGCCAATGACCTACCAGGTGTGCATGCATTTGAACCACAATTACAAACTGTAATTAAAATGTAATCTTTATTGTTGATGAACTAAAATTTGGTTATTATTCCCAAACAATGTGTGTTTAACCATTTGCAGAAATGGTAATTAAAACAAAAATCTTTCCCATATGGCCGTAACCAAAATTCCAAAAGATTTGTAGACTAATATCACAATATGAATATGATATTAAAACATTGAAAGTGGATGATATCGGCTTATTACAACATCGACGGTAAGCCTTGGGATCCTCTGTCTCTCCATCTCATTAATTCTCTCTCTCTCTCTCTCTCTCTCTCTCTCTCTCTCTCTCTCTCTCTCTCTCTCTCTCTCTCTCTCTCTCTCTCTCTCTCTCTCTCTCTCTCTCTCTCTCTCTCTCTCTCTCTCTCTCTCTCTCTCTCTCTCTCTCTCTCTCTCCTCTCTCCCTCCCTCCCTCTCCCTCCCTCCCTCTTCGTCCGCTAGGAAGGCAGTTTGGCAAGCTGGTGGATGCTGCTGTTGTTTTTCCTCTTATTTTCTTTAATAACTTCCCAAGTAGTGTAGCGCTCTGCTTTACAGCCTCAGGTGTAATTAAGAGAGTCCATGAAAACACTGAGGAGGAAATGGCCTCGGTATGAGCTAGCTTATATAGACTATAGAACAGTACGGTTTCAGAGAATAAAGAAAGCATAGCAGGCGTTCAGATCTTTTTTTTTAGCATAGCACGCGTTCATACTTAAGAAATGACCATAGCACGTATTTACACTACAGAATAGCACCTATGCAGACGATTGTATAGAATGAAAAACCTGAATCACAAATCGGAATGCATTTGAAATATAGCGTAGCATGTGTGTAAAATACAGCACAGCACATACTTAAACAATAAGTAGCATACCATGAATTTCAAATATTAACCGTATGGGCAGCTGGTCTGAATGTAGAAGTTGAAAGGGCTTTGCAGGGGGGAAAACCAGACCAGATCAATAATATCAACAATAAAGAACAAAAATAGACTATTTTGTTCTATAAACTACAAAATAGATTTCAATAAGAATTGAAGAAAATACATTAAAGATGTCTACTGTCTCTGACTCACAATCAGTCTCATTCTTTGTGCGTCTCTTCCCCGCTCTCCCTCCCTCCCTCTGCACAGCTGTACTGGTGACCTTTGACCCGGCCGCGGTCCGACACGTGTACATCCGCCCCGCGCACTCCGGTCCGCCCCCGTGAGGAGGAACGCCGCTTCCTCCTCCGAGGGCCTCTAAACACTGTGGCGTGTGGCCATGTTTACTGGAACACAACTCGCTTCACTCAAACACCTCGATGCAGATAGAGGCAATGGAGGCCGAGCAACACGCCCAGGGCTGCTAATCACTATCATATGGACCTATGTGTAGCACTGGGGAGTGGGGACGCAGGTAGACAGGATGGGCTATGCAAGAAGAGTACATGTTATAGGCTGTATTTGTGGAAGCACGCATGTGATTCAGTGTGTCTGTGTGCACATGCATGTGCGTGTGTACATGGCTACGTGCGCACTTGCGTGTGAGTGTGTGTGTGTGTGTGTGTGGTGCCTGTGTGTGTGTGTGTGTGTGTGTGTGTGTATGTGTGTGTGTGTGTGTGTGTGTGTGTGTGTGTGTGTGTGTGTGTGTGTGTGTGTGTGTGTGTGTGTGTGTGTGTGTGTGTGTGTGTGTGTGTGTGTGTGTGTGTGTGTGTGTGTGTGTGTGTGTGTGTGTATGCGTGCATGCATACCTGTAGCAGCAGCCGCTGGCAGCCCAGGCATGCGTCCCAGCGGGGGACAGCGGGGTGACGCAGGGTCTGCGCCGTGGCCAGTCCCAGCTGCAGCACCCCACAGTGACTCTCTAGCGCCTCCCAGTTGCTCCGGAACAACTGCACGTAGTAGCACAGCTGCTCGGGGGTCACTCGACCTAGGGGAGGAGCGGGGTACAGTCATCAGCTTGATCACTATGGAGTGGGTCATCATGATGTACCCACTGGGTCTGTAGTGGGTACACTGTGACCCACTACGATCTCCCATGATATACAGTGATCTAAAACAATCTGCTATCTGATCTACTAATTTCTCAACTGTTAATATGATCTAAGGGTGATCCACTGCCATCTACTATGTATAGCGATCAGTGATATAGTCTATGTTGGTCTTGTAGATATACTGTGATCTAATGGGGTCATATTTTATTACCACAGCACCACTTTAATATATTTTTCACAGACTATTCACAATGCACGCATCCCGATTCAAATATTTGATACTTCATTTGAAATCACACATTTTTGTTGTCTTATACATTGACACTAAGTTTCCGAACATCATACTACATGTGAACTAGTATTGACGCATTAATGGATCTCGTTGATCTTTTTCCAACGTGTACTGCTGCCGATCCGTAAAATGAAGAACTCTGTCAAATGTGGACGCGTACATAGCATCCAACTATAGGCAAAATGTGCACATTAAAAGGAAGTGATTTGCACATGGAGTGTACCATGATCCACAATGTACTTAAAAAGTGATATCCACGCTAATATTTCACGATCCACTAACACACCTCTAGATGGCCATATGCAGATTTAACGCTGCCTCCTTCCTGCCATGAGCAGCAGTGGGAGTATAGACGGAAGGAGTGTCCCCCCCTTTTTGTTTTTTGTGGATCAAAATCAGCTTCTCATGCCACACAAATGGCTCATGTAGAAATAATCACTCACACACACACACACACACACACACACACACACACACACACACACACACACACACACACACACACACACACACACACACACACACACACACACACACACACACACACACACACACACACAAACACACACACAGGCTAAGTGAGATTCTCACAGCCCTGTGTTTATTATATATAGCCACTGGCCTCTTTAACAACCATCACACACTCAGCACAGGACAGAGGATCTCTGCACACCATAATATTATCTCTAACAGCACAGATAGTGTCCACTGAGGCTCGCTTGGAGTCTGTGAGAACAAATGTTCAATGAGTGTTTGAGTGCATAAGCAGTCTAGTGTGTGTGTCTGTGTGTGTGTGTAAGAGTGTGTTGTTAAATGAGTGTGAGTGTGTGTTGGTGATGGTGTATGTGTGTGTGGGTTTGTGTTTGTGCATTGGTAAATTAGTGTTGCGGTGACAGATTTACGAAAATGTTTCATGAGTTTATACTTGTATGTGTGGGTAAAAATGTGTGTGTATTTGTCGTCACAGCATGCACATTTATCCCCATGGCAGAAACAGTGATAAGGGTTTGTGACTAATACATGTGAATTTGGGGCGTCCACTGATGACTAACATGGGGGGCGGGGGGGAGGGGGGGGGGGAGAGAGAGAGAGAGAGAGAGAGAGAGAGAGAGAGAGAGAGAGAGAGAGAGAGAGAGAGAGAGAGAGAGAGAGAGAGAGAGAGAGAGAGAGAGAGAGAGAGAGAGAGAGCGAGCCAGAGCGAGCCAGAGCGAGCCAGAGCGAGCCAGAGCGAGACTGTGAGGTAAAGACAGAGACTGAGGCGCTCTACCCTTGCCTCTCTCTCTCTCTCTCTCTCTCCTCTCAGCCCAGCAGCAGGATCCACACAGAGACAGGATGAGCAGGGGATTGAGGGGTTGTGGGTGGTTAAGATTTGGGGGTCACCAGGATTGCCTGGATGTTGCAGAGCCTCCGTGAACCCCCAGACCTGAGGTGGGGTGGTGGAGCGGGGGGCTGGAGGTAGGGGTCTTAGGGGGTGCAGAACACATTAACTCCCCATAAAGCCCAGTATTTCATGTTGATATTGTGAAGCAGGACCAGATGTGGGAGTGTTTCCTGTCCAACGACGAGGCCAGTGTTTGCTTTACCACGGCCAAACAGATGACTTGGAGCAGAAACAGACAGGCCTCGTGAAAAACGGGGCAAAAACGCTTCACAACGCTAAATACTACGTGGACTACAACTGTACTTGACAGAAGAGAAAAATAAAAAAAGCTAACGTTTTTGGGTTGACTTATGCCTTATTAAACGTGTGATGTGGGAGATGTTTATAGAAATAATACTTAAATGTGCAAAGGCCATGTTTATCCCCAGTAGAAAAGGAACACTCCACTAGGTAACCGATTGGTTGAAAGAGACATTTTAGAGATCTTGGGTTGCAACCTACTTTTAGTCTCTGCTTGGATCAAATTAAATTAAAATGAACACAACTGTATTGTCCATAAACAGCATAGACAGAAAACCATCGCTGACATGGTTAAACTAAGAAATACCCACAGCCACAACTTACATTAAGTTTAAGAGCGAAGTGCCACGATGAAAAAGCACAGATACGGCAGTGTGCACCGTCCCCTTCATATTATGTCAACACAGTCATTAAGAGAGTCAACTCTTGTCCAAAAGAAAAGTTAAAACAGTACTATGGAATTAGTCTCAGAACGAGAGAAAAATCCAGTTCCTGAAAAGGTCTATTGTGGGCGCAGACCCCATGAAAAGAAAAAAAAATAAGTTTGGCATCTGAGCCAAGGTTCTGTGCTGATGTGCCAACTGTAATTCAGCCCAGAACCAGGCATACACGTCAGAAGCATGTGCCAAACACCGGCGCTCCCCAAAAATAGGCCACCAGGAACCAGACACTAGCTGGCAAAGCATGATCGCTCCTTACAGACTGCAGGAGACGAGAAGAAACGGAAAGTGCAACATGTGAGGAAAGAAATGACTGTGTCTGTGTCTACATGTGTTAAAATGAGTTGTTTTTTCATTTCAACCCAGGTCCCTTAAAACATTTTTCTACTATCTTGATGTGCGTAATGTGAAATCTAATAGAACAAGGACATATCTCGTTACTTTGCCAAATACTGTAATTACAAAAGGATATAATTATAAATCTGACAGGGTCTGTTTTGCCATAAAGGAATAACAGTGTGCTGGCAGATATCAAAGTAAATGGTGAAATCAGTTTGACATTCTTTTAATTTTGAAATCCGTAAATCAGAGTTCTGCAGCCTGTGATCAAAGCTGTGAATGGGAACGGGGGGGGGGGGGGAGGGGTATGAAAAGGTGTAGCTCTCCTGCTCCACCAGTAACCGTGATGGTTGACCTGGGGGCCCTCTCAGGGGCCGCTTGGGGGAGAATTGAGGCCTAAAGGGACCCAAGAGGCTTAGGGATCCTGGGCTGAGTGCAGGGTGATGTCAGAGCGTGGACCGGAGCGCTAGTCGGCCGCGGCGACCCGACAGAACGCTAAGTTATTGTTCGAGGGAAGCACTGCTCTGAGGAGGAGGGGGGGATGTCCTGGGTGGGTTATTTATGACCGTGGCCCTGCAGAGCCCACCAGAACACACCAGAGTCCGCAAAGCTTGGCGTGGAGCAAAGCAGAGCACAGCAGAACAGTGAGGAACCCGAGACACGTTAAAGTGCAACCATTAAAAGATGTTTAATGAGGGCAGACACATAAACTTGGTTTCGTCTGCGCGTGCATGTCTGTGTGTGCGCGGGTGTGCGTCTGCTTGCATGCATGCGTTTATGCCGACTGTATAAATGAGTGTGTACCCGCGTGGCCTCTGATTCGAAAGAATCTTCTGGCATAACTCAATGATTGGCAGAGGGAAGAGGAAATGACTTGATACACTGATCTGAGCCAGGCAGTGTGTATCCACGCTGCACATGTTGAAAAGCAGGTGTGCGTGGGTGATGATGCCCGACCGACTTTCTTTAACCGAGAGAGAAAGCCTCTTATTACAATGTCAGTAATATGTAATGTTAATCTTGTAGTAGGAAGTTCATAAACCACTCATTGTGATTGGACAACAGTTTGTGGCTTGGATGATTGTTACAAAATGATAATATGCTATTGTTTGACCCTCACTGTATTTCAAGTGTGATTCACTTTAAAGTAATTTGAGTGATTCAGAGCGAAGAATGCACTTCAATAACAAGATTTCATCTGATAATAATAGAGTAAAATATTCCACTAGTTAAATCCAAATGTCCTCTTGGAGAGGGAGATATGATTAGGCATCGCCTACAGTCGGTTCCACTATGCTGTCAAACTCCCAGAATGCACCTGGGACATTAGGGCCACAAGCTCTCTACTACACGGAACCTGTCAACATGTCTCACATAGTTGCTATTATGTGCACCCATTATACACACTCACACACAGACACACACTCATGAACACACCCACATGCACACACAGTAGATAGAAACTGAATTTATTCCAAGCATACACACAAACTTAACTTATTCTACGCTCACATTGACATACACACTGACAAATCACTCAATCACACAAACACAATATTGGACACACCAACTTCCATTATTGTCAGCACACACACACACACACACACACACACACACACACACACACACACACACACACACACACACACACACACACACACACACACACACACACACACACACACACACACACACACACACACACACACACACACACACACACACACACATCGCAGACAGAGGGAGTTTCATCAATGTGGGATTGTGTGAGAATGTGTTTCACCAGGACATTCTCAGGGTGGTGGAAATGATTTTTTTTTTTCTCTCGCTCCATCATCTCATCCTCGGGAGATCAAAACAAAGCGAAGCTCGGTCTCACAAGTACATCTGTAAAAATACACACATTTAATATCGAAAAAATATACACACACCATGAAAATATATACGGTATAAGAATACATAAAAGCTTCCTTATCGGTGGAGGGACGCGTTGTGAGTCTACACACGGCAAATTACTTCCAGAAAGGCTATGGGAATGTGATTTATATTTGGAAAAGTCCAGCTTTACTTTAGAAGTGAGAGAGAGGGCAGTGCTGGGGGTGGGGTGGGTACAGGGGTGCAGTGGGGGACGGTTATTTATTGAAAGCCCTGGGTTTAACTCGGTTGTGCTTCAGGTCGTCTTAATAAAGAGAAAAGGGTAGAAGAGGGCGAGCGATGAGGTGAGTGGGAGGGGGTGGGAGGGAGGGAGGGGAGTGAAGGATGGGATACATATGGGGGGGTTGGGGCTGTGTGTCTGTGTCTCGCGGTGTGTGTGTGTGTGTGTGTGTCTGTGTCTCAGTGGTGTGTGCATGTGTGCATGTGTGTGTCTGTGTGCGTGGGTGCGTGCGTGCGTGCGTGCGTGCGTGCGTGCGTGCGTGCGTGCGTGCGTGCGTGCGTGCGTGCGAGAGAGAGAGGGAGAGAGAGAGAGAGAGAGAGAGAGAGAGACACCCCAATAGACATCACAACCTGCCTGGTAAGACAGATGAGAGCCTAACCTTTAGTGAGTTTAGAGACGTCCAGGGACCACCAGACCCCTCCAAAAGACCCCCTCCCCTAGCAACCCATATATGAACCCCGCGCGCGTGTGTGTGTGTGTGTGTGTGTGTGTGTGTGTGTGTGTGTGTGTGTGTGTGTGTGTGTGTGTGTGTGTGTGTGTGTGTGTGTGTGTGTGTGTGTGTGGTGTTTAAATGAGTATGCCTTTATGTGTGTATGTTTAAATGAGTGTGTTTGTGTGTATGTGAGTGCTTAAATGAGTCTACGTGTGTCTGTATGTTTAAATGAGTATGCCTGTGTGTGTGTGTGTGTGTGTGTGTGTGCGTCTGAGAGCGTAACAACCTCCATGTGATTCATCTATTTGTGTCTGTGAGTCCGGAGGAGCCTCTCAGGTAAAGAGCCGAACGGTGGGGGTTAGCACATCATCTACTCCGGTCTTAAAAATCTGCGTGACTACACGTACTTTATACCCCTCAAATCAGCCCCCTTCTGCGTCATTTACAAACAACAAAAGCTTTCCAAGAGCACTGTTGTTTGTTCGTGTGCGTGCGTGTGTGTGCGTGTGTGTGTGTGTGTGAACATGTGGTAAACATTTCCTCTGTGGCCAGATGCTATTACAGAAAGTGGCGCAGTGACTGCTGCTGTCCTTAGGGGGCACTGTGGTGTTTCTGTAAAGTAAGGACAGGGGTACGCGCACTAAACACACTTACAAAACATAGTCTTACAACATTATAACTTTAGGTGACCGTGTCGCATCTGCTCAATCTATGAACTAAAAAAAAACAGGTTACATTGATACTGATATATGATTTACATTTGAAGGATATTTCATATTTAATTGTCATTCAACAAACTACAAAAGTGTGTATTAGGATATGACAATACAATAACACTGGTATACAATGTTATATCTATTTTTTTACTTGATTAAATTATGACAAATGATTCCTAAATGATTAAACATCCATTAAATGACATGAGCAGAGATTTATTCAAAAAGTTAGCGAAGTGTGAACTGATGACGCACCTCCACAGCTACATGTACCACAGACACACACACACCTCCTGTGTCCAAATCATACACACCTGTATCACCATCCCACACACAACTGGATCCCAATCACACTCATAGTGCTGGAACACACCTGTATTGCACACACACACCTATGATATTGAGAGTGTGCGTGTGCGTGCGTGCGTGTGCGTGTGTGTGTGTGTGTGTGTGTGTGTGCTGTGTGTGTGTGTGTGTGTGCGTGCGTGCGTGCGTGCATGCGTGTGAGGACCTTACCGATGCTCATCTTGATTGGCAGGTTCTCCTTGCTGGCGGCCTCCACCAGGTGTCGACGCACCTCCATCATGGCCGCCTTCTGCTTGCTGTTCAACATGGCCTCCCACAGCTCCCGAGCAGGGGAGGAACTGGGGGAGGAGGGGGGGCAGTGGTGGTTATTCTTTAAACCATGATGTAGTAAATCATATAATTTATAGAACAATATATAAACTTCATTTGAATAGTAGTACCTCTAAAGACGAACTGTCCCCTCGAATTGTGCATGTATAGACAATAGCAACTTGCCTACATTACCACACAATAAATTACATACCGGTAATACACGATACTATATTTCATAAAAAATAATATTTGAAATGATGGATAGACGTAAAAAGAGGACAAGCTTACTGAGTTGGAGGGGGGAAATGCGAAAAGGCATTCAAATACTTTTCTACTTATCCAAAGTGATTGACAGTGAAGTCAGAAGCAGGTTGTTAAGGAGCAAGTAGGGGTGAATGCATCCAACTAGGGGTGAATGCATCCAACTCCCCAGACTGGGGGGTTCAGGGATTAAACCCAGTCCATTTCACTCTGGGAGGCAAAGACCCTTACCACAACTATCCTGTCCACTTCATACATTCAGAATGTACCAAAAGGAATTACAGAGGCTAAGTATCCCCAATTATCTGATTATATATACACATGCTTGTACAGTACACTTTCACCCTTGTCTGCAGTGGTAGCAGGTCAAATAATAGGCTTGTTGTTGCCGTGTTAGCTTAGAGTCTGTGTGCGCGTCAACATGTAAACACCACCAGACAAACAGCATGGATGTGATTAAAATGCCTGTCTTCTCCATAGGGGGTCTTACTGGGTGGACCGTCACCCCATCTCCCACAGGAGGAGCCGGAAACTATCACTGGGGGAACATGGGGAACTGTTGCGACTCACCCTGTGTGTGCGTCTGTGTGTCTGTGTGTGTGACTGGGTAGAGATATGAGCTGGGAATGTTCTCCTCCGCATCTCATTTTAGTCCCCTCCCCTCCGCTCCATTATCATATCTGTTAGGACACAGATGCTAACGACGTCTGTAGCTGATAGCATCTCCACACAGAGATTCTATCGACTATCTACAAGGTTATGAAACTCATTCAGTCGTCATCCATCTCTAATGGGACGCTGGGATGGAGGAGGAGGAAGGGAGGAGGAGAAAGGTGGTGGAGGTGGTGGGAGGAGGAGAAGGAGGAAGGGTGGAGGAACAGAGCAGGAGGCGGTGGACGGGTGGAGGAAGGGAGGAGGAGGTGGTGGAGGTGGTGGAGGTGGTGGGAGGAGGAGGTGAACGGGGGACAAGGAAGAGATTCTAGAGTAAAGGAGGAGGAGAGGGTGGAGGTAGGAGGAGGAAGGGTGAAGGAGCAGAGCGGGAGGCGGTGGACGGGTGGAGGAAGGGAGGAGGAGGTGGTAGAGGGAAAGAGGAAGAGAAAGTGGTGGGGTGGAGACGAGGTGGAGCTGGTGGAGATGGGGGAAAGGGGGGGGGGGGGAGTCTGCCAACATCTGCCTGGTGTACTGGAGCCATCTTGAAGTCGTCTCCTTGGAGAGCTAGCAAGATGTGCTGTTGTCTGGGGGTCTGGTTCATCCCCCGTTGGTATCCCAGAGTGACACACCGTCTCATCGAAGAGGCGGGAGCGTCCTGAGCTAGCAACGCGATCACGTTCCTTATCTCGCTCTCTGATATCCCGCCCCTGTCACAGGCTTTGATGGGTTATGCAGATGACCATCAAAACATTATTTATTCTGTTTTATGCACCCAGCTTCAAATACTGCGACACATAGGCCACCACCTCCCAGTGCTCCACCTCTGTCTGCAGGAGTAAAGGAGGAATACGGGCAAACAGACGAGGGAAAGGGGGAGAGAGGAGTAGAGGAGAGGTAGGGAGACAAGGTTGAAGGGGTTCTCTGACAACTACACTATTTGTCACCTCTCTCTCTCTCTCTCTCTCTCTCTCTCTCTCTCTCTCTCTCTCTCTCTCTCTCTCTCTCTCTCTCTCTCTCTCTCTCTCTCTCTCTCTCTCTCTCTCTCTCTCTCTCTCTCTCTCTCTCTCTCTCTCTCTCTCTCTCTCTCTCTCTCTCTCTCTCTCTCTCTCTCTCTCTCTAACCACTGCCATGTGTTCAATCTCAGATGTAATCTTTTGCAGACGCTGGGCCGTGGCTCAACAGGGAGGAGAAGGGCTTGCTTTGGGCTGCGAGCCATAGTCACACTGAGACCAGACAAAACGACCAGCCCTTCAGCCAAGAGAACCATGCTAAACCAGACACAACCACCGGCCACTTAAGACAAGAGAACTATGCTAAACCAGGCACAACAACCAGTCTCTAGAGCCAGGATTACAATGTTAAACCAGACACAACCACCGGGCCCTACAGCCAAGAGAACCATGCTAAACCAGACACAACCCCCACACACTACAGTGCACAGCCAAAAGCCCAGCTCCCACAAAGAGTCTCTTAATAATAACAATAACAATCATAATGATACACTTTATTTATATAGTGCTTTTCTTAATACTGAAAACACTTTTCCTAATTGGACAGAAATCAAAAGGGTAAAAAACTAGCAGATGGTAATGAAAAGCACAACAAAACATTAAAAAGCATACAATTTAAAAGCACACAAATGAATAGGCAGAGATGGGAACAGAGAGGTGAGGCGACTGTTAACGAGTGTGACGCTTTAAAATAAATGAGAAAGATGGCGTCACAGCTCTCCTTCGCTAGGTTCCTGAGACCGGCAGGAAAACAAACTGTAAACATATTTAGAGCAAACAAATGTAGTGTTGAGAAGTTAACCTGTCATAGTAGTTTACTTCCCCCGGGATTAGGGCTCGTAAACAGGACACGCTCGGAGAGACCTGCAGCTGGGAGAGCTGTTGTGACAGCGCAAATAGTGCTGTTGTGTCAGAGATAGCGTTTGGTTGCTAATCTTTAAGACGCCAATCCCGAAGACACATATCCCCAAGACACACATCCCCAACATGGAGCAGGGCAGAAGGCAGTTTGGGGTGCTGCAATCGAGTGCACCGTAAACACACACATAACTAGCGTTGTTGAAATGCCAGGTCTCAACAACCTTGGTATCGCGCCGCGTGCCCGACAGGAGATTGTCTCCTGCCCTGCACGTAGCTCGAATTGTGTATAATCCCTGTGTGTGCATCTCGTCAGAGTGTGTGTGTGTGTGTGTGTGTGTGTGTGTGTGTGTGTGTGTGTGTGTGTGTGTGTGTGTGTGTGTGTGTGTGTGTGTGTGTGTGTGTGTGTGTGTGTGTGTGTGTGTGACGCAGTCCCTGTACTAAAAACAGAGCAGAGCTGAAATATGGTTCTCATTTGGCCCCCTGCAGACCCTGCACCACCCACCTCCCAAGCCAACACCTCCACCCACACTCTCCCTCACCCACACCTCACCCCTGACGCTTTCCTCAGGCCATTTGCTCAGTCAAGGGTGGGCTGAGGGTGTAGGGGGTGAGTGCTGAAATGAGGGGTGAGAGTTTACATTGGCAGGGTTTGACACAGGCTTTCTAGCTCCCCCGACCTCCTTGTTGACTAACTGCTCTACTAGAGGCGCAGCCGAAGGGGACTTAAAGGAAGGGGGGGGGGCTGTTTTTTTCCATACTAACGTGCTATGTGTTGAAACACAAGAGTCAGTGAGGAAGCCCGGGTGGATCTTACCCTCTGCAACCCTTAGGAGGCGCTGTTGCACTGTGGAGATTTCCTCCCCAACCCTCCCATTTGGCCCTTTTTTGCCAAATTCTGTGTGTCTGTACTTTGAGGGAGTGTATGTTTCTGTGTGTGTGTGTGTGTGTGTGTGTGTGTGTGTGTGTGTGTGTGTGTGTGTGTGTGTGTGTGTGTGTGTGTGTGTGTGTGTGTGTGTGTGTGTGTGTGTGTGTGTGTGTCTCTTCGTGTGTGTGTGTGTGTGTGTGTAACTGTGAATGCAAGCGTGTGTTTCTGTGTGAGAAGGGGAGTGAGTGTGTGTGTCTGCGTGTGCGCGCGTGTGTGAGTGAGTGCATGTGTGTTGTCGAAGCCCAGCTAAACTCAGCCAGATGTGTAATGGCTGCTCGGCCATAAAGAGGCAGTTAAGGCAGCGAGTGTTGGACGCATGGACCAACGTTGTGTCTTAGCAGTGAAAGTGTGAGGGAGCTGGCAATCATACTGTTGTTGGAACAGACTCTACGGGGCTGGAGGAGGTGGCGTCGGGAGGGGAGGTGGGGGAGGTGGGCGAGGAGGGTCAGGGGAAGGGGAGAGTGGAGAGGAGGTGGGCGAGGAGGGGGCTTTTGTTCCTGGAAGCGTGATGCAGCAGAGAAACATTTTGGGTCTGACTCAGGGGTCCTGCACTGTCCGCCTCAAAACCCCCACCATTCTTCAACTTTTTTGGCTAGCACGCCCGAGCGCACGTACACACACACACACACACACACACACACACACACACACACACACACACACACACACACACACACACACACACACACACACACACACACACACACACACACACACACACACACACACACATCAATCAACATTGCACACGCATACTTACACCAACTACCCACAAATAAAGGATACAATCGCGTGGCAGACAGTCACGGAGGATGTAGGGCACTTACATATCCCATAATTTAGCGCTCCCCTCGTGTATCTTGAGTCACCGCTCATGCATCCTGATTATTTGACAGTGTTTCTTGTTCCTCGGTCAACATGCCGCTCTACTACCAGCGTTAAGTACTTCCTGATGTGGGAACGATGATGGAGAGAAGGACTTAGTGCACGGTCCTATTTAGTACCGTTTACTATATTTTAGCAGTGCAGACTTTGGGGCTCAAACCAAGAACCACTGTGAGTCAAACACTCCCCTAGACTGGACTATCCTGCTTCCTCTTAAACATCATCACCTCTCCAGTATTATAAATCTGAGTAAGCTTTTCTTATCTTCATCTCTCCCACTCTTACGGACACACACCTTTAGAGAAGAGCAGAATAGGTGCTTAGGGGTCTGACTCCTTAAGGCACTTTTTTAAATCCTCAATGTCTGGAGCCTACTTGTAGGCATCCTTTAAGTTGCCTAATCGCCTAGCTGCTCACTTATGACATGCATCTATCCAAATAATCACCTTTTTCCCTAAAAGTCTCTTTCAATAATAGCATCGATTCAAAGACTGAAAAAGTCAATACTCTTTTTTTTAACACCTCCATAATGTAGGACACACACTGGCCAAAGTTTCTTTATGCGGAGGCAGAACACCGGAAGGTCCTTACTGTAAACATCCCAGCAGAGAACCACATGACCCTGGAGGAGCACATGACCTGACACAGGGTGAGGGGGGGGGGGGGTTGGGTCCGAGCTGGACCCGGAGGCAGCCCGCTACAGGGTGTTCTGACAAGAGGGACTGGACACAGTGACCCAGCAGATTTATGGGCACATGGGGGGGGAGAGAAAAGAGGCAGAGAGAGAGAGGGAGAGGAAGAGAGTTTTCATTATATTTTAGTAATCTTTAGTATTGTTATTTGATTATAATTATGTTGCATCTTATTTTACTTTTGTGCTTTGGCGATGTAAATAGGCATTTTCTATGCCAATAAAGCCCACTGAATCTTGAGAGGGAGAAGATTTAGAGTGGGAGGAGAGAGGACAAAGTAAAGAGTAGAGAGAGGGAGAGAAGGTGAGAATGAAGAAAGAGAACGAGGGAGATGAGAGTAGAGTGAGAGGTGACAGTAAACTGTAGGACAGAGGAGGAGAGAGAGGAAGGAAATGAATCAAGGGTAATGAAGAGTAGGGAGGGGGTGAGCACAGAGGCCTTGTTTCTTCACTGCACTTCAAATAGAAGCCAGGACGCCAAGACACGGGTGTGTGTGTGTGTGTGTGTGTGTGTGTGTGTGTGTGTGTGTGTGTGTGTGTGTGTGTGTGTGTGTGTGTGTGTGTGTGTGTGTGTGTGTGTGTGTGTGTGTGTGTGTGTGTGTGTGTGCATACAGGGGGTAGGGGTATTTTTAGCACTAAGTTCGAATATTTTCTTTAAATGCATCAGCAATTTTCCGTCTATGGTAATTAATATAAAGTGATGGACAACAGCGAATCTGTGGTTTCCTTCCTAATATGGAACTATGGATTATCAAGGTGTCTATTTAGCATCATAAAATGATGTTCCATGAAATCTATTGCAAACAGGTAATCTCAGTCTATCTAACACATACACACGTACACATTGGATACATGACTATCATATGTAATGGCTCTTTAACATTTTAAGATCTTTTCCATCACTTCAACAAAGTCTGAATTCAGGGGGGCTCGGGCGCTATCCATTCTTTTAAAAGAGGAGAAAAGGCAGGAAAAAAATGAGAAGGGGGGGCTTGAGGGATCAAAGCCACTGGGGGCTATCATCAAGATGGCGTACTGCTGGTTGTGCTGTGAGCTCCTATCTACACCAGATAAGGAGGGAGGATGAGGGAGGGGAGGAAATACCTTGTTGTGAGGAAAGAAGCAGATAGAGAGAGACGATGAGGCAGTTAGGAGTCCCATCAGAGACTCAACAGGGCAGATGTTTCCTACCTACGAAGTCTACAGTCAGGCCTTTCATACATACTGAACATCTGGTGAACTTTGAGTACATTAGTTTTTATTAGAACTACCGCATTTTTGTTGGGTCGTTGTTTTTTCCGTATTGAGTTTAAGCACTTTGTAAAATGCCTCAATTAGCTACTCTATAAAGTTTTTACATGTATGGTAATCATTACACTGTTATTGTTGTGATTATTAGTGTTATTATTATTATCATCATTATGCTGCCACTTTCTTTACATGTTTGAACTTGCCCGCGTCTGGACATGGAATGAGAAACCTTAACATGGAAAACTTAACAGCCAAGCGCAATTTGTGTCTCAGGAAGCCATTTGGTGGCCAATATCAATATCCTGCATACCACTGATCAACCAAACGCCCGGCCCCCCCTGATTAAACAAACCTTCTCCCATCGTATTTATATCACCCACGCACAGACCGCTGTGGGAACCAGTCGCCCACCAAAAAGGAGACCTTTTGTTTGCGTTTTATTTAATGAAGGATTCGCCTCGGGTTTTCTCTCGTTTGTTTGTGCTATTGCCCACGGTCACAGCATTCTCTCTGCCTGACACTCTGATAGACTAAGTATAGCGTCGGAAACAATATCTGGGGACAGCAGGAAACCGCAGGGGAGTGAAATATGTCTCCTCTTTTAAAATACGGTGCTTTCTTCTCAGAGGGACAGAAGCAGAACCCAAACTCATTCTGCTTTGCCGCCTATCATTTTGTCTGTCTCTTTTTGCTTGTTACACTGGCCGTATCTCCTTCTCAGTTTTACGACTTTCCCATGAAGCCAACGCTGGAATAAGTGTGTGTTTCCGCGGCACACCCTCTCTCATTTTCCTCCTCACTGGTCGGGACAGAAATAGGTGTGTGTTTTCGCTGCGTTTTGCTCGGTAGCTACGTATGTGCAGAGGTGGCATACTTGCACTGTTTTCTTGGTGCCGAATGTGGTTTGTTGGCTGCCTGGATCTGGCCAGAGATCAGCAGAACGTCTGGGCCCAAGGCCAGACCCATTGGTCTGAGGCCAGGACACCTCGGCCACCCGCGCTGGTCTCTGCCCACATGCACATGCCCCATACTCACCACAGGACAGAGGCCTGTGGCAGCCAGATGAGAGGCCCCTGGGAGAGTCTGGGACAGGATTGGTGCCTTCTGCCAATGGTGTTCATATGGGTCGCCCCGGACCAAAAGACGGGGGGGTGGGGGGGGGGGTTGCAGTCAAGCACAGCACATGACACAAACTGGGCAGGAAGGTGCAAGACCACAAAAAACAGTCTGACACAAAACTAACCCTCCCACTGTCGCTTTCATTAAACCTCAGCACATGTGCGCTACAGTGAAATTCACCATTATCTAGCTGGCAGACAAAAGCAGAGCAATGAAGTCTTTTGGAACCACACAACTACATGTCACTCCCACAGACACAGACACACACCCAGACAGATTCTCATTTGCCCGGGTAAGTGAAAGTTATGGTTCAGCCTAATTCCCAGCAGGTTATGAAAGACCGTACTGGTGTAATTGCAGCAAGTGTGGGGTCTCTAGAGGGGAGACCACCCCTGTGTCTAAAAGTACACAGAATTACGAAGTAACCTATGATAATATCCTGGCATTCTCCTGGAATTACAGAGGGAAATAGTATACCAAAGGTTCACTATAGAGCTAAACCTAATACTTACAAGGTTTTAGCTAGTGTAAACCACGAAACCAATCAAAACATGCAATGGGCTGCTGTAAAAACAACTCCATGAATCATAGGTTTAGAACCTTCCACTTTGGGAAGGTCCTCCTTGATCACGGCCATTAAAAAGGACATTTAGCCAACAACGTACATAATACTGAGGCCGATCAAGTCAACAATATTATTTCATGCAAGTATTTGAGTTGGATTTAGTGAAGAAAATAATTCATGGGTCAACAATAGCAGACCACATAGCTGGGTGTGGAAACGTTAGAGTTCAGTTAAAGACTGTTTTGAGGCTTAAAGAAACGTTCTGGAGGACGAGTCCTCGAGGAGGAGGAGGAGGAGGAGGAGGAGGAGAGGAGAGGAGGAGGAGGAGGAGGAGAGGAGGAGGAGGAGGAGTTCTGGTTAACACACGAAGAACTTAAAACAGGAGCTCTGCAAGAGAAGATCAGTACTAAAGATGAATAACAGATGCCAATGTCGGAACAACCTATAAATTCATTGCATGTTTTAGATTATTTCTGATTATGATTCTAATTTTGAAAAAAAATTTAGTAAGAAAGGATAACCTGTGATTGCGAAATATTAATCACTTGCTATTACTAACAAACACAAAACTCATGAAAAGGAAAAATTATCAACTCTTTGCATTACAAAAGGATGTTTCCAATATCATTTTTGAGGGGAATACATTGATGGCCTTATTGCAGTTAGTTGGCTGATTATTCCCTTGACCAGTGTTTACAATATACAATGCTAGCATACCTCCAAAGTCCTTAGCCACCTCATGTTTCCCTTTCCGTTGATGCAATAGTTACACACACACACACACACACACACACACACACACACACACACACACACACACACACACACACACACACACACACACACACACACACACACACACACACACACACACACGCGAAAGGAAGCCTTGGTAAAAGTATTTTCTTGATAGTGTCTCTAAGGAATAACAGGAGGAATGGAGCACATGATCTGTGCATAGTGGTGCACAGACCAAATCAGGCTTTGCAGTGAAAACACCAGTTCAACCCTTAATTGCCATGGTGCTAGTGTGTTTAATCTGCGGCGCAGGGGGCACCATGCTGTTGCGGAAAAAGACGCAGCGGCCTGTAGCGAAAATTGTAAACAGAATCAACTTTTGGAGAAATGCAACCCGACGTCACGTTGCAGTGGCCAATCACGTAAGCTGGCAGTCAGACCAGAAGATGCCCAAGGGAAGTAAAACCTTGTTAACCACCTAAAGTTAGCAGTGTAGCATACCAGTATTTACCAAACAACTGTGAAGTTGGAAGAGAGACTGATCGCTGCCGTTTTGTCCTTTCCAGCCCTGTACAGCCCTGCCATTAGGATGTTGTGGTGAAGTGGTTTAGGTTCACAACATGACGTCACACAAATGGGCCATGAAGTGACCCTCCCACAGTGCCGCAGCAGTTTGCGCTAATCGCCACAAATGCCTGATTTGGTCTGAATGAGCCCGAGCACGTGCAACCACCATCACATTCAGAGCTGCCCCAGCTCCTTGGCCCCTGCCACTAGTCGCAGCCCACTAAACCCTAAAACCTAGTACTGTCTGCACCTCCTTGGACGCAGTGTTACTCCAACACAAGGTCTCATGACACTGTCTGTTCTTGCTCACTCTCCGGGAACCACCAAAGTTCTCCTTATAATGTATAAACAGTAACGTGTCAAGGTGTTTCACACCATCAGACAGAAAAACAGCAGTCTTAGATAGAATTTTCACTAATTCTACAGAATTATATTTTGAGACTGTAGTCAACTCACATGACCAAAACTAACAATGGGTTGCGGAAGGGGGGGGTTCACCACAGACAATTCAGATTGAAGGGGCTCACCCACTGAATATGCATATTTTGTGGCAGGCAGGACAGTTTGGAACAGTAGTTGAATTGATGAAATAGTGAGTTATGTATCCTGGTCTTTTAATACCATATCATATAATCATGTATTAAGTAACTTCAACCTGAATTTGATGGCAGTTTGGAGATAAAATGACCAGCTCTTGTATTTACTTTACTTAAATGTATTCTTGTTCCCACTGGGTTTTGCTGGCTTAGTGTTTGTTGGTGTTCTCAGATCTGAACGAGGGTCTGTGATTGTGATTAAGGAAAATGCATTAAAACCTTGAAGAAATGGGTTTTCCTGCATGTGTTTAGTGATGGGATGTCTCACTCACGGGGTCTGAGCCAGACAGCCGGGAGCCACGGTTCCCTGGGAGAGCTTGTTGCTATGGAGACTGGTCAGTTCCATCATGTCCACCTGGATGTCCGTGGCGTGACCCGGTAGCGGATCAAGAACTGTCAGAATCTTCTCCACCAGGCTGTCGCCGTGGTGACCAACAGCGCCTGGAGAGAATAAAGACATTTGAGGACAAAAGATAAACTACAGATTAGAACAGACAGAAATCTGTCATCTATAAGACTTCACCTGTTAGATCCATGGTTCTGTCAACAAAGATAATTGAAGCTTTATTGGGGGCTGTTTTTCGACGGTTTTTCGCCTGGGAGTGGTTGGTGAGTTCCGCCGCGATGAGGCGACTCATGGGACCAATGGCGAAGCTCTCTTCCCTCGTACAGGTGGTCTCAAACAGGGAGTTCAGGGCAGAGGCGAGGGACTTTATCTCTATCTGTAGATTAATGGGTAGTGAGGACATGTCCACGTCACTGATGTTGCCAAACCGCTTCTTCTCCGGACGTTTGGCATTAATCAACTCTAGGTCAGGAGGAAGCAAGGGGAACAGGTGGGCGAAGGCTGGGGCCAGCAGGAGCTGCTGGGATACGGGAGCGAAGGCCACTGGGGCGTGCATCACCTCAGCCGTGTAGTTCATGTTGCCCATCCATTCACAGAGCTTCTCTTCCAGCTGCTCAAACACGGGCTTTCCTTCCAACTCGACACTAACGTTGTTAGCAAGCAGGTGAACAGAATGTGCAACGGTGGTGAACACAACGCAATACTGAAAGTGACTAAGGGATATGATGTCTTTGATAATGTCGACTGTTCTACCTTTCAGCAATGTGCTCACCACAAACACAGCCTTTGGTTCGTTTTCCCCACTGGACTCAAAGCTGGAAAACTGTTTAACATTAAGGGCTCCTGCTTCAAACAAAGTGATAGCTCCGCCGTTCCAGTGGAGACTCTCGGCACACTTGTCGTCCATAAACACAACAGCTCTCTTCACTTTCGCAAGCACTTTCTCCCACATCTGACCGGGGAACATGGTGAACTGCTCGGTGGTCGACATTTTTATTTTCCTGTTATTGTGTCCCACACGACGAAATCCCACAACACGTAATATATGTCAAAATAATGGCATTCCAAAACAATAACACATGAGAGTCTCGCCGTGGTGACGTGTCCGCTTCTCGTCGCGACAGATGTACGTCATGGGTTTGAAAACGCCCAACGAGTATTCACTCAATCCAGACTGAAACTTTAGCTGTGATTCAGACCAACTGATAATACTCATAATCAGGTCAATATTTTCCCAGAAATTATACTCATAGGATGCAGCTATATAAAATTATTTTCTGAATATTATTATTAGTATTATTATTGTTGTTATTATTATTATTATCATCATTATTATATCGATCATATTAGGCTATCACATAATCTAGTGATCGTGATCACGTCAGCATTTACTGATTTCTATTAAAACAATAACTAAATCATGAAAATCATGAAATGGGTGAATATAAAGTCTTAATTCGACTTAACAGTTTAACAGTTTTCGATTGAAAACTGTTAAACGACTGCCCTCCCTCGTCCCCATAGAAACACGGCGATAACTGTCAAATCGCTCATGTTGCGCTAACCTCTTGATTGACATCCTAATCCGTTTTGGTTCCCTTTGACCAAGAACATAATTAAACAAGACACATCAAAAAATAACATTTTTTATGTTACAATGTCCGAATTGGATTTGGACAACATGTGGGAGGAGGAGGAGGATGGGTGGCTGTATGAAGGTGAGTTCTGAAGTTGAACCCACCTGCTGCTTTTTGCATAAGAAAATATGGTCGGGCAGAGAGAGTCATCAAGTCCAGCTGACAGCTGTTGCCACATCGACCACATGGAGGCAAAAGGTTCCTCAGTTATGCAGAACAGCATGCAAACAAAGCAACAGAAACATCAACGTTTATTTTGAAGTTGCGTAGAAGCAAGGTGTACTATGTTCTATAGGCCTACTTAGCATACATTCAAAGGTTTCTTTGGCTGTAAAACCAAATTGCACAGTACCAATTGTGACTGACTGGACCTATTGTTATTTCACATTAACACTTCACAAATAAGACAAAGATTCAATCACTCTTATTACCCTTCTCCCATAGGAATTGAAACCAGGGATGATACAGATGAAATGGAAATAATATACTGGTATGTTCCTATCTGCACCCCTCTGTCTTCCAATGAATTCTCAATTCAAATATAATCACATCTCAAGTGAATCTTTTTGATATTAGTTGGAACAATCATCCGTGCTTGGAGAAAACGCCTTTCTTTTCCGGTCCCACGCTAACCAATCATGCTATATCTGAGCTTGTGGCTTACCATCAACAGTTAAAGTCCTGGCTTTCTTCCCCCCATTCTCTAGCAGCACATATTATACAACATGGAATTATAAATTCAAATTGACCTTTTGGTTCTTTTAATTAAAGATGTTCTGCAGTAATAAAGCGACCAGTCCTATAATTCCTTGCAGTAATTAAAGTTCTAGATGTGATTATGCTCTGAGTTATTTGAGTATGAACACCCGACCAGAGCCTAACCTAACCGATCCTAACTTTTTACTGTATTATTTTATACATTTATTGATATTTTATGTACAGCACAGCCACAGCTCATGAAACTGCAAAGGATCATGGGGGTGAGATGGAAACGCAGGTACTGTGCACATATAACCCATAACTTACAATCTAATTACATTTATCGACTGTTGTTGAGATTATAGTATAGTATTACCTCCGTCTACGTGTTGTTTGTGTGTTGTGTTCCCGTCTTCATAAGAATGCAGAGGGAGACAACCCAGAGGAAGACAGCAACCAAGATAATGAAGATGATGATGATGACGATAATGATGTTTGTGTCACCATAGGAACTATAAATGCAGGAGCCTCATCGTTGTGCACGTGGGTTGAACACCATGGTTCTGGCTTTCCTGTTCTATCTTTGTGTTCTATCTATCTATCTATCTATCTATCTATCTATCTATCTATCTATCTATCTATCTATCTATCTATCTATCTATCTATCTATCTATCTATCTGTCTGTCTGTCTGTCTGTCTGTCTGTCTGTCTGTCTGTCTGTCTGTCTGTCTGTCTGTCTGTCTGTCTGTCTGTCTGTCTGTCTGTCTGTCTGTCCTGTCCGTCTGTCTGTCTGTCCGTCCTCGTTCCGTCCGTCCTCCTCCCTCCTCCTCCCTCCTCCCTCCTCCCTCCCTCCTCTCTCTCTCCCTCTCTCTCTCTCTCTCTCCTCTCTCTCTCTCTCTCTCCTCTCTCTCTTTCTCTCTCTCTCTCTCTCTCTCTCTCTCTCTCTCTCTTTCTCTATCTATTTATCTGTTCATACTCTACCCGAAAGGAAGAATTTGCAGAGATCAAAACAAACTCCTTCCTGCCCGAGAGCATTAGGGCAACGGCGTGTTTCCATATTCCTGATATTGTTCCTGATGTATGAGATGTGATGTGTTGTGATGGGTTGTGATGTATTCTCACTGAGAATCCCTTTAGCTGTCGCCCGTGCACAGGGGTTTCAATTCACAACCCACGCACTCTGCAATGTCACCTCATACGCACCAACGGTTTCCCCCCCAGTGTTGTAATAACCATACAGCAAAGGTGTTCATGTTGTAGATTTTACAGATTTCCCCTTTTATCACCCTTCTCGAAAGAATGACAGACCGAGGGCTGTCATTTTCACTCTTGCTTATTGTTTACATAAAATGGCATGCATAAACAATGCCTATTTATGTTACATTTACCAAACAACCAAGAAACTTATCTTTTAATATAATATAAGTCATCTGAAAGGGTCTTGCTGTTGGATATTTATATTCTCTGATTGATTTGTTTGACTGACTGATTTGGTGTATTCACTGCATTTAACTACATATTCCTTATTTTGTGTGTCTTCGTAGCATCAAATCTCACAGTACTCGATCCACATCCTTGACTGTTGGATCTGTGGGAAGGCCCAATCCATAGGTACACTGTACTTAGTGTATTCTCAACCCCCACACCAAAACTGCCATCTTTCTGACCAACCACTACTACTACTGCCCTTTGTCTCCTAATTGTCATCAAAGCCAAGGCTCTGGACCTGAACGCCCTGGGCGACGTCCAGGGAATCCCTTTGCTGTGGGTGGACATCGAGGAGAAACCGTGGAGGAAACCTGGTGAGCAGTAGGGATCCCCTCTTTCTGCTGGGCTTGTGTTGTTTGTGGGGGTTCTACTTTGGTTTAATTCAGTTGTTCTGTTGATCCTGCCCTGGTTTTTTATGGGTCTATTGGGTCCGTTTTGGCATTAGAACACCAGGTTGCTCTTGTGCAGGTGCCGACATTTCAGAATACTTTAACTACGGCTTTAATGAGGACACCTGGAAGGCCTACTGTGGGAAACAGAGGAGAATCAGAGGAGGTTGGGAGAACTTCTCTGCGTCTTCCAGAATGAAGGTATGGACGAAGTTTGTCTCGGTAGGGCTTACAGTAGGGCTTAGCTCAGGGTGTGAGATGGGATCTATTTTGGGACCTGAATTCTGTGACGTAAGTTGCAGTTTTATGCTACAATTTCTTACAAAATTGTTGTAAACTATTGGTAGTTGAGCTGCTACCTGTAGATACTGATGGCTGTTATCTCCACAACATTTTTCTATTTTCAGTAGTGTGGGATGTAAAATGTGCTTATTTGCTTCAGAATGTAGAGAAATATTTAGCACACATGTATTATCACTCAACATGGAGTGACTGTATTTGAAGCAAGGAAGTACTCTAG
>OLKM01000449.1:82500-92500 GCA_900291075.1 Melanogrammus aeglefinus
GCGGTATCTATCTCTCTCTCTCTCTCTCTCTCTCTCTCTCTCTCTCTCTCTCTCTCTCTCTCTCTCTCTCTCTCTCTCTCTCTCTCTCTCTCTCTCTCTCTCTCTCTCTCTCTCTCTCTCTCTCTCTCTCTCTCTCCCTCTCTCTCCAGACTTCCTTCTCAGTCATTCTCGTAATGCAGTAAGCTATAGGCTGGCAGGGTCCCCAGTGCCCCCCCCCCCCCTCTTCTTTCCACCATATCTCCACAAGATTAAAATAAGAATTTCCTCTGGGATCAATAAATTCATCTGTGTCTGTATCTGAATCTTCAAAGACCCTCAAAGACCCTGAAAGATCCTGACCCCCTTCCTTCTCCTCCCTCCCTACCCCCACCTTCCTACACCTCTGTTCAGCCCCGCTCGCCCCGTCCAGCCCCACGGTCCAGCCAGAGATCTCCTAATACAACCCAAACATCAGACATCCTGTCGACCCCGGCATCAAACCCCCGGGCACCGCGCTTTGATCTGCATCACCGTAGTGTTTGTTTTTCTTTTTTTTTCCTTTCTTTATCATCTAAGCTCTGCCCCTCCCCTACCCCGTCTTCTTTAAGTTATAGCCTCGGACTCCTTTTGAGATGCAAATAGATCATGTTATAAAAATAGACCGTGGACTGGAAATTTGCCTGGGCAGCAGATTGCCTGCGATTGTAGGAGAAATGTGCTGAACAGAGCGACCGTGCCAGAGAGGTGGTGCTGGTGGTGTTGTTGGTGGTGGGGGGAAGGGCTTGTGTTTCCTCTGGTGCAGTGAGGTGGAGGGGGGGGGGGGGGGGGGCATATTAACCGGCTAGTTGGTTTGACAAGAGCAGGGGCTTCAGAGTGCGGTGTTGCTATGTTGTTGTCATTGCTGCACTCAGACGATGTAATCCATCAAGCGGAGAAGGTGAAGCCACTCTTCTGCCTCCCCTGCTGCCTGTGGTTGGTTGGTTATAATAGTTTCTCCACACTCTGGTAGCTCCTACCATCCTACCATCTTGGGTGAAATGTGGTTTTTTTTTGGGGTTTCATTTTGCTTCATTATTAGGTGGTAGCCCAGGTCCGTACCTGGCTTCACATAATAGCATCGAGGGTAAATTCCATGGACTAGAGTCACACCTGTTGTACAACGCGGTATCGATCGCCAGCCAATGTCATTACCTTGCGGAAGGATTTGACCAGTGTGTGTGTGTGTGTGCCAAAGCCTGCCAAAGACCCTGTCTGTGTGTGTGTGTGGGTGTGTGTGTGAGGGTGTTGGGGTGTTGGGGGGGGGGGGTTGGGGGGGAGGGTTGGAGAGGCTAGACTGTTGTTTCGGGGTCAACAAACTAGCAAAGTGCTTCCAGCCTATGAAGAAAGAACAGCGGCTGTTCTTTCTTCATAGGCTGGAAGCACTTTTCTAGCTGGGTGGACTATCGGCGCTATCTTGCTATACTCCGCCGGGCGTAATGGCTATGGGAAAAGGTGGTGCTCAGGAGTGGGTGGGTTAGCCCGAGAGAGGAGCCAGCATCAGTTCCAGGAGCTATTAGTTCCCTCACATGCTGCCGAGCGTGGAGCTGCAGCCCTCATTAACCGCCCGCTTAGCAAGGCTACAGGTAGCGGCTGCTTACGCCGCACGCTAACCTCCAGGCCTCGAAAAGACTAGTGTCGGATGTCTTTGTGTGTATGTGTGTGTGTGTATGTGTGTGTGTGTGTGTGTGTGTGTGTGTGTGTGTGTGTGTGTGTGTGTGTGTGTGTGTGTGTGTGTGTGTGTGTGTGTGTGTGTGTGTGTGTGTGTGTGTGTGTGTGTGTGTGTGTGTGTGTGTGTGTGTGTGTGTGTGTGTGTGTGTGTGTGTGTGTGTGTGTGTGTGTGTGTGTGTGTGTGTGCGCTATGTCTTGTGAAGATATCCTTCATCGTTGAACAGCCCAACTGAAATGATTATCGACATGTTACCTGATTGGAATATAATTGCATGGGTGTGATTGTTTTTTTTTCAGCACATATAATCAGGTGCTCATTCTCGTGTCTCTTGCTAATGAAAAATCTATTCAGAGAGAGAAGGGGACCCTGCCGGCTTTTAATCATTTAAGCGTTCCTATTGATTATCCACGCTCTGTGCTGGGTGGTATAATAACTATATTCAGGTGTGTAATGTCTTTAGTGCCGTTCACGCTTGTTCAACAGCCTGTTAAGGGGAGAATGAATCCTGCAGGAGTGGGCGTGACCGTTAACTCATCTATCTTAGCTCAGAGCCAAGGTCACACCTCTGGATTCACCATACTGTACCTCACGGTGTGTGTGTGTGTGTGTGTGTGTGTGTGTGTGTGTGTGTGTGTGTGTGTGTGTGTGTGTGTGTGTGTGTGTGTGTGTGTGTGTGTGTGTGTGTGTGTGTGTGTGTGTGTTGTGTGTGGTGTGTGTGTGTGTGGTGTGTGTGTGTGTGTGTGTGTGTGTTGTGTGTGTGTGTGTGTGTGTGTGTGTGTGTGTGTGTGTGTGTGTGTGTGTGTGTGTGTGTGTGTGTGTGTGTGTGTGTGTGTGTGTGCGTGATCGGTCTTGTGTTTGTGCAAGTGTGTGTCCATGTGTTTGCATCTCTGAATGTGTGTGTTGTGTGTGGTGGTGTTGTGTTGTGCAAGTGTGTGTGCATGTGTGTTGCATCTGCGTGAATGTGTGTGTGTTGTGTGTGTGTGTGGTGTGTGTGTGTGTGTGTGCTGTGCGTGCATGTCGTGTGTGTGCGTGCGTGTGTGCGTGTGTGTGTGTGTGTTGTGTGTGTGTGTGTGTGTGTGTGTGTGTGTGTGTGTGTGTGTGCGTGCGTGTGTGTGTGTGTGTGTGTGTGGTGAGATCCACAACACTATCCATTTTCTTCTAAAAGCAGGAAGCTCTCTGCCCTGGTCTCCAGCGCCAGCCCCTTCAGCTCCAGCGCCTCCTGGCAGTTTTTCCTGCTGTAGTCCAGGCTCTCCTCTCTCTCTCCAGGCTGTATGAAAACACTCTTGGCCACCAGATGTGGACGTCTGCTTGTGCCTCCTCAAAGAGATTCTGTGTGTGTGTGTGTGTGTGTGTGTGTGTGTGTGTGTGTGTGTGTGTGTGTGTGTGTGTGTGTGTGTGTGTGTGTGTGTGTGTGTGTGTGTGTGTTGTGTGTGTGTGTGTGTGTGTGTGTGTGTGTGTGTGTGTGTGTGTGTGTGTGTGTACTTGCATTTGTGCATGTGTGCTAATATCTTGGTCGGGTCAAGGTTGATCAAGTCTTTACAGTGAGAGTCTTGTCATCTTGTCACTTGGAAGGTTTCTGGTTTGAACCCTGATGTTGTGTTGGCCTTGAGCAAGAATCTAACCTCGTAAATGCTTCTGGCAATTAGGTTGCTGGTGGAAGTATTAGGCTCCAGATTTGGGTTTAAGACCTTGGATTTCCGGCTGCTACTACTGTGGTGGTCTCTGAAAGGTATCTCTAGTGGAGTCTCACGGTCACTTCGACACGTATATAAACATCTGAAATGAAAAGCCATGCATGTCTGGAACGCTTTTGACAGACCACAAACAATTAAAGGGGACTTATAGAACTGTGATTTAAATCAAAGTTAAGAAAAACTTTACTCTATACTCTCTGCTCTTTTCTCTACTCTCTACTCTCTCTACTCTCCTCTACCCTACCCTAATCTATTCTATCCTCCTCTACCCTACCCTACCATACTCTCTACTCTTCTCTACTCTACTCTACTATGATCTCTACTCTCTTCTCTCTCCTCTACTCTCCATTATGCTGTCCACTCTCTACTCTACCCTGTCCTACGGTACTGTAACGGTTTCTCCTTTCTTCTCCTCAGGGTTTCTCTCGCCTCCTCCTCCATTGTTCTCTTCCATGGACAGGTGAGCCCCCGAGGGTGGGAGTGGCATTAAGGAAACATTTGGATGACTATGTTTACCTTATATGACGCGGGGAAGAGGCCTTGGGGAAGATCCAGGACTAGGTGGAGAGATTATGTCTCCACTCTGGCCTGGGAACGCCTCGGGATCCCCCCGTCGGAGATGGTCAATGTGAAGCCTAGGAAAGGGAATTCTGGGGTCCCCTGCTAGAGATGCTGCCCCCCGCAACCCGACCCCGGATAAGCGGTTGAAGATGACTTCATGGCTGACTGATGACTACCAATGAAGGAATATAATTGAGACGAACGAAATGAATCACGGACTGGTTATCATCATCATTTGATTATTTTGTGGACACGTTGATTGGTGTATCCTGTCTTTCTGTCGGTTTGTCTATCTGTCTGAACAGGATGCACTATAAAAGCAGGAGAGACTTGGAGAGTTACCAGGAGAGAGAGAAAGACCGGGCAAGAGAGCACGGTTCGGCTACGGTTGCAACTAGGAACACACACAGGCAAGGAAACACTGAAACCAAACAGATAATGAGGGAGAGAGAGAGCGGGTGAGAGAGCACAGATCGCTTCCAGTCGCAGCCAGAAACAGACTAACCGGTCATAAGATGAAGACACAAAGCGAGAGAGAGGAGAGAAAGACAGAGAGAGAGAGAGTTTGAGAATGAAGGGAGAGAGACTTTCTGTGAGGCCCAGAAGTGAACCTTTGCGTGGGCAGACCTTTCGTCAAAACACAGCACTGGCTGTATTTGGTCCGACGTCCATGCTCGTGTGACATGAAGTAGCTGGAACTGCTTTCGGTCAGCGACCTTGCTGTCGAAACCGTGGACCATATATGGTCATGGAGTGAGGCGCCATTCCTGTTTGTGACTTGAGTCTCCTGTTTATCAGTATCCTCCCCGTCTCCCCCGCACAGTGTCCCTTCCAACATACATATCCACCCCCCCCTCCCCGCCATACTCACTCCTACAGTCCAGCCATGATTTAGTACCCTCATGCTCTTCTAGCCAGTGGACCACACTGCACGGCTCATATTCAATACTGCCATAGAAAGGTTGAGTTGATGTATCACAGAAGCGTTGGCATGAAGTAAGGCTTGGGTTAAGTTAAGGTGTTAGGCTAGAGATGGTTAAGGTAAGGGGTTTGGTGTAGGTTAGGATTAGATATTAGGGGAGATTTGGTTTAGATCTGTTAAAGGGTTAGGTGTAGCTTAACCCTAGGTTAATGTGTTAGGTTCGAAATGGTAAGTTTAGATATTAGCCTAGAGAGGGTAGGTTTAGATAATGGGTTCTTGTGTGTTGAAGGTCAGGGAAAGAATCTGGAAAGGAAGCAATGCATCATGGGAATGGACTCCACCCCTGGAGTCCATCTCCGTGCGCGCTAAAGCGCACCAGGTCTTGTCCTACAGGCTCTGCTCCTATCACCGTCAAAGCTCGCTCCATTTCTCCTGTCTCTTCTCACCATCCCAGTTTGATCTTTCTCCTTCTGTCTCTCTAGCTTCCGCTACCTTTATCTTTCATTCAGTAAATATATAAATATATATATATATCTTTATCTTTGTTGAATCCTCTCCACTCTCCCTTCGGCCTAATTTGCAGTGTCTGCGCTTGTCTGGATTGGCCGTGCGCACCATGCGTTCCCTCACATCTCGTGTAGTGTGCCAAGTCGTCTGATCCTTCAAACACTTCCGTTCCTGCCGCCGCTGCCAGCCGCTGCTGATACCATTTATGAATCATTTCCGTTTCAACATCTCTTTCCTTTTCTTTTCCCTTCTCTCCTCTCAGCAAAGCCAGACCTCTCTAAAAACACACACAGGCCTCTGTGTAAGCATGTGTGTGTGGGTGTGTGGGTGTCTATGTGTGCTTGTGCATGTGTGTGTGTGTGTGTGTGTGTGTGTGTGTGTGTGTGTGTGTGTGTGTGTGTGTGTGTGTGTGTGTGTGTGTGTGTGTGTGTGTGTGTGTGTGTGTGTGTGTGTGTGTGTGTGTGTGTGTGTGTGTGTGTTTGTGTGTGTGTGTGTGTTAGTACAAAGATAGGCCTAGTTCTGCTGCTGCTGTCCAGTTGCCCCTAGTAGATTGTGAACAGAAGGTTCTCCTGGAACACTTTCTGGTGTACAGCTGCCTGAAGGCCTCAACTGGACTGGAAGTTTTCCCCGGATGTTTGGGAAGTTCAGTTCCTTAGTGAATCACCCCGAGCATATACACTGGCTATGACACACACATGCATGCATCCAATCAAAGGCCACGAGAGACTTTAACCTAGAGTGTGTATTTGATGGAGATATGCAGACCACAGGTATCATGGGCACAATGCTTATAGAATGCAGCCGTGGACACGCACCTGCTGAGAAGAAGTCCATCAAGCTCCCGCAGATGGTCCAAGAGGAACATGTGTGGCTCTTGGAACATCTGCAGGAGCCCACCTGGGAGTTTAAATCAAGTTCGGCCGTCTGTGGTATGCCAGGGCCATTGCGATTGGTTGCACGATGGTGCCAATATCAGCACTGGCACCACCCCAGATCTCCCCCCTCCCCCCTGGGGGGGGGGGGGGATCCTTGATGGCCAGCCAGGCTCTTCAAACATTTGGGGAACAGATCCGTGTGTGTGGAGCGTAAAGAAAAAAACCACTTTGATCACGATGATACTTCCCCTCTCCCTAATGCTCATCTCTTAATACGGCTGGCTTCGCTCTGCTTCTCAAATGAACAACCTGCTGGCTTTGGTGTCGTAGAGAGATAAGGTCTCCTTTCATCTTAAAATAGCAGGGTGTTGACTGTCTGGAGGGCAGTGGCTAGCGACATTAAGCTAGCGGGCCCGGACTGTGCACCACATGCACCTTCAACACTGCTTCTCATTAGCCCGCTGGAACATCTGTTTTATCTGACCGGCCATCGCCTCCATCTTTGAAAAAAGCAACGAAACGACCGTCAAAAAGCTCTTGATCAATACCACGAGGTGAACGGACGTACCAGACGGAGGCTTTATCGCAGTTCCAGTCTCATGTTGATTTGATGTAGAGAGGTTTAACATCCCGCACGCTCAGGGCTTAAGGGGTCGGAACACTTGCGTTTCACTTGATGTTTTTGCTTTGTGTCCTTCAACGTGCCCCAGATCCGCTTCTGGACCCTGCAGGGACGCTCCAGTTACTCCCTACTGCTCCTGCTCCTCAGGTGAGGCTTGGTTTCCGGTTAATAGAGAAACAGGTCAACGTTAGAAACACATCAGTAAGCACCAAGGCCTGCCCTTTAGAACAACACAGTTGTGAACGGTACACGGGCAGAATAGCCAACGAGGTATCTGCTGTACGTGAGCCTGGTAAGGGGAGATGCAGGTGGAGTTGAGCCATTCACAACATCTTCGAAATACTTTTTTCCCACGACTGTCTTCCGCATTTCCTGCAGGCAGTCCAGCACAAAGAAGATATGGGAGGAGTCCATGGGTGGGAGGACGTGTAGTAGACTAAATGCGTGTCAGAGATGACGGTTGATTGCCTTTTCCAGCTGAGGAGATGTCAGTTTCCATTTTTTACTTTTTCTGCAGATGTTTCTACAGAACAATGAAGACCGTGTGGTGTATTGTGTTGGTGTCTTTGTGTCTCTTCCTCACTGTGTTCAATATGCTGTTTGAGATGTTATTATCCATGATTAAGTGTTGCTCACGAAAGGGGCATTATTGATTCATAACCATCAGTTCTCTTTCTTCTCAAAGAAAATAATTCCCATGACGGATGAAGGTGTAACAGTGGCTGTCTTGATAATAAAGTGAAGACCAGAACTGCATGTAGTTTACTGGTTGTTTGTTTGTCCTCCATGAGCCAATCAAAATGCTCCGTTCTTTTGTCTCCAGGCAGATGTCCTTTGAAACTTGCAAGCATGGCATCCTGGACCGGAATGATTGACAGCTCCAAGGACTGGGGTTACCACACCCGGGCGAGCAAAGAGAGAGAGCAGGTCACAGAGCATGGGCGATTCCGAGAACGTGGTCATGACAGAGAGAGAGAAAGAGAGAGATCTAGAGAGAGAGAACGAGAGCGTCAAAGATCGCCAGACAGAAGTAAAGACAGATGGAGAGACAGAGAGACAGAGCGGGATCACTGTCCTTCTTCTCTGACCCACAACAGGTTGGTCTCCAAACGTAGATAACTAGTAAGGAAGTGACACACATGTATCAGGCATGATGGATATCCTTCAGCCTCAGTGGCATTTCAGTTGGTGTCCACTAGGGGCAGAATGAGACGAGGAGTGAGATCTTGATCCACTGAGTTGTAGTGTTGGCCAGCAGTTGGAAAAAAGTGAGGAAGGCCGAGCTCTCTGAGGGGCCAACGAAGTGTGTCACGACGTAGGTCGCTTTGTTGGTCGCTCGTCTGGCTGCTTTCAGTCGCGGTGGTCGCTGGCTGGCTTGGTCGCTCAACGTCCATGGGCGGTTAAATCAGTTAATTTGCATGTTATCAACGGGGTTTTTGTGACAGTTTGAAGTACCAGAAAGCCATGCACTCTGGCGAAAGCTACCTACAACTCTTTATTGCCAATATTATTTAAATATTTTTCTATTGGAGTACAGTTTAAAATGATGAAATCTTTGCTCTTATCAGTATCAATAAAGTATATTAGTTGTAATTTGGGGCGTATTCAAATAATGTATTTTATATATAGCCTATTTGTTTTGTTAAATGTCATAAAGCCTAATAAGGTATATTATGTACAAAGTTATCGTTATAGAGAGCAGTTGGTACTTCAACTGTTGCGAAAAACCCGTTGATAACATGCAAATTAACTGATTAACGCCCATGGACTTTGAGCGCCCAAGCCAGCCAGCGACCACCGCGACTGAAAGCAGCCAGACGAGCGACCAACACGGCGACCAATGCGACCTACGTCGCGACGCACGTTGTTGGCCACTCAGAGTGAGGATATATATTCCGCTGTGAGGAGCTCCCTCCCTTCCCATGCTAGAGGAGGTAGCGGATGTCATTAGGGAACCGGAGTGGTTGCTGATTAGATTTAGTGGTGGCACGGCTTGAGTGATGACGCATCCCATGAGCAAGCCACCAGGCACCTCAGTACCCCACATAACCTGGCTGATCCCTTGCATAGCTGAATGAATGTGTGTGTGTGTGTGTGTGTGTGTGTGTGTGTGTGTGTGTGTGTGTGTGTGTGTGTGTGTGTGTGTGTGTGTGTGTGTGTGTGTGTGTGTGTGTGTGTGTGTGTGTGTGTGTGTGTGTGTGTGTGTGTGTGTGTGTGTGTTTGTGTGGAAGGATTTGTGTTTGTGTCTGCATGAATGGATGTGTGTGGGAATGGATTCATGTGTGCAGATCAATGGATACATTTGTGTTCAAACATGTTTTCTTTACAAGCTACAGCTTGTCAAACACTTAGCCATGAAAGTGTCTGGCAAAATACAGTCCATTCACCAATTACAGCATCAAAGCAGCGGCTTGTTGTGTCAGAGTGGTGGCCTACTGCCCTACTGACCACAGCCAACACAGCACCGCACATGTGGTCATACACTCAACCCCCAAATATCAGCACACACACACACACACACACACACACACACACACACACACACACACACACACACACACACACACACACACACACACACACACACACACACACACACACACACACACACACACACACACACACACACACACACACACACACACACACACACTGCTGTCCTACATTCACTCCAGGTTCACTCAGTGAGCAGTCCAACCCCCTGCAGAGAGGACCTGTAGACAGAAACTCATGTAGTCCCAGCCCGCCTCACACCCAGAGGGTTGCAGGTTTATCAACAGATACAGGAATGAGATTGAGAAATCATTCCTCCAACAAAATTACACACCTGGCACAAGAGCAGCTCAATGCTGCTGAATTCTGTGAGCACATAGGAATTTCTTTCATTTGGTAAACAGTCTGGAGTTTGTAGACATGCTTTCATGTCGGTTTCCGTCTGTAGGCCTGGTGTAGAGTTGTATAATAACACAAATCATCATAATCAAAATAAATTGTATTGATACTGCACCTTGTGACAGCCTTCTACACAATAACGTTGAAGAATGAGGTAAAAGTAAGAGAATGCTGTGTGTGTGTGTGTGTGTGTGTGTGTGTGTGTGTGTGTGTGTGTGTGTGTGTGTGTGTGTGTGTGTG
>OLKM01000449.1:97500-108943 GCA_900291075.1 Melanogrammus aeglefinus
CATCCTCGTGGATAGGGCCCAACCAGCGCCTCACACCTATTTCCCCATTGCATCCTGGGAAATAGGGCCAATCTAACTCGGGTAACAGGCTTACAGTCGTTTTTCCTTTCCCAACTGGCTCCTCCCCTGCTCAGAGTTCCCCAATAGGCCCCGCCTCCCTTTTAAGCTCCACTCTGAGGCAACTCATGGCCTGTCCGTCATCAGGAGTCCGTGCTTGTCAATTCTAGGCCCCTCCCACTCAAGTGGTCAGTCTTTAAACTCCGCCCCTCCACGTTCCGGGGTGGTGGCTACTAGGACCACCGGGGGGGGGGGGGGGGGTTTGGGGGTAAAGGGGGTCGGGGATGGGGGCTGGAGGGTCCACTACAGCAGGCTGCCGGGCCAGGAGACAATGGTCAGGGTGATCTTCCCCCTCAGCTCCTTAAGGAGACGCACCAGGGCAGTGTGCGTCATGCCCCACGTGCTCTTCCCGTTCACCTCCAGCAGGATGTCTCCACACCTGCAGGACACACAAACCACACACACACACACATCGTCAGACGTGTACTAAGGGTCTTCCGTGACCACAAAGAGGACAGTGAGAGTCGTTATGCACTAAGAGATGAGAACAAGAATAAGATCTTCCGTGACCACAAAGAGGACAGTGAGAGCGTTATGCTAAGAGTGAGAAAGAATAGATGGAGAGAAGTTAATAAATCTCTGAAGATATGTAAAATAAATAGAAAAGTGAGGGGAAAAGGAAGAAGAGAAAAATGACAGAAAACCGCTAAAAGAAGACGATGGAGGGAACAAAAACCGAGCAAAAAGAGTGAGCGATCCAAGACGGAGGGTGCAACAAAACCCCGCTTAAAACAAAAAGAGTGAGAGAAAAAAGATGTTGAGAACCAGAAATTGTGAACATCTCTCTCTCTCTCTCTCTCTCTCTCTCTCTCTCTCTCTCTCTCTCTCCCTCTGCTGTCTCTCTCTCTGTCTGTCTGCTGTCTGTAAGCATCAGATCCCCAGATGTCTCTCTCTGTGTGTGTGTCTGTGTCTCGGTGCGTGCGTGAGAAAGAGAGAGAGAGAGAGAGAGAGAGAGAGAGAGAGAGAGAGAGAGAGAGAGAGAGAGAGAGAAAGAGAGAATGGGGGGGGGGGGGGGGCAGCCTACCGGATCCTGCCGTCGTTGTAGGCCGGCGTGCCCTCGACGATGGAGCGGATGAAGAAGGACTGGTTGCAGTTGACCTCCTCCAGACCCCCCACGATGCTGAAGCCCAGGCTGCCGGAGGTGCTGCGACGCAGGATGATGTCCTTACAGCAGTGCAGGTGCCTGCGACGCCCAGTGAGAAGGGGCAGAAGGTGGGGGCCACACGAGGGTTGTGTGTAAGACAGTGGACCCCGACTGTGTTTATCCTTTTTTAGGTTATTTTGACCATGACGTCCGCACACGTGGTGCTCACATCTGCCCATTGCATCCAGGTGTTTCCATTCATATATGTGACGCGACCCGGAGCATCTCATTGCTGAGACGGAGCCAAAGGCTTTGGGTTCTGCTGGATATATATAGCGTGGTATGAGTGATTAGTAGCACTTTGCGTTTGGCCACGGATCATTAGGTAGTCTGTTTGTGTACTGGACCTTTATGAAAACGTACAAACCGTTTAAACTATTCTAAAAAAAGGTATCCCTCAAGTCAGCAGTAAACCACAACCCGATATGCATATTAGCTGACCCAAAGTTGGATGGATGGATAGAGGGAGGGAGGGAGGGAAGAGACAGATAGACAGACAGACAGAGATAGAGAGATATATGTATTATATATAGAGATAGATAGATAGATAGATAGATAGATAGATAGATAGATAGATAGATAGATAGATAGATAGATAGATAGATAGAGATAGATAGATAGATAGATAGATAGATAGATAGATAGATAGATAGATAGATAGATAGATAGATAGATAGATAGATAGATAGATAGATAGATAGATAGATAGATAGATAGATAGATAGATAGATAGATAGATAGATAGATAGATAGATAGATAGACAGGTAGACAGGTAGACAGATAGATAGATAGATAGATAGATAGATAGATAGATAGATAGATAGATAGATAGATAGATAGATAGATAGATAGATAGATAGATAGATAGATAGATAGATAGATAGATAGATAGATAGATAGATAGATAGATAGATAGATAGATAGATAGATAGATAGATAGATAGATAGATAGATAGATAGATAGATAGACAGACAGATAGATAGAGAGAAAGATTGATAGGGTGATAGCTAGATAGAGAGAGAACACACAGAGAGGTGGAGGTAATGACCCACTAATGGCGAGTGCCTCAGGGAAAGCTGTTTGAAGGGCGACGGAGAGACTAAAGGACTCTGACTTCTAAACAAACCTATAAAGTTTTGACAGGCTCCGACTGTTTCAGATGTAAAAGTTGCAGATGAATTCCTAATGAGCAGGCCAGCTGGTGGTGTCACTCTCCGCCGGGAGAGGCAGCCAGCAGCATTTGGCCGAGGTCAGCCCGCATATTTATTTACCCAACTTATTTATTTATTTCATACGCTGAGAGAAAAGAATAGGACCAAGCGGCAAACTTTTTCCTCTTTGGAAGGAGCGGCAGAAATGGTGGCAGATGCATGTGTGCGTGTCCTTTTGTAATGTGTGGGTTTTAGTGTGTGTTAGCTTGTGTGCGTGAGACTGTGTCTTTTATAGAATGCGGGTCCATCTGTGCCCACATGCATATGTATGTTTGAGTGTGTGTGGTCTGTATATGTTTGTGTGCGTTGCCTCAGTGTGTGTGTCTGTATTTGTGTGTGTATGTGTGTGTGTGTGTGTGTAGGTGTGTGTTTGTTATAGTGTGTGCGTCTTAATACGTGTTTGTTTGTGTGTGTCTGTGTGTTTTGGGTGTGTTTTAGTGTGTGCATCGGTAAATGTATGTGTGTGTCTGTGTGTGTGTGTGTGTGTGTGTGTGTGTGTGTGTGTGTGTCTATGTGTGTGTTTATGTGTGTGCGTGCTTGTGGGTGTGTGTGTATGTGTGTGTGTGTTTATGTGTGTGTGTGTTGTGTGTGCTTGCGTGCGTGCGTGCTTGTGGGTGTGTGTGTATGTGTGTGTGTGTTTATGTGTGTGTGTGTTTTTATGTGTGTGTGTGTGCGTGCGTGCGTGCGTGCTTGTGTGTGTGTGTATATGTGTGTGTGTTTATGTGTGTGCGGTGTGTGCGTGCGTGCGTGCGTGTGTGTCTATGTGTGTGTGTGTGTTTATGTGTGTGTGTGTGTTTGTGTTTATGTGTGTGTGTGTGTTTATGTGTTTATGTGTGTGCGTGTGTGCGTGCGTGCGTGCGTGCGTGCGTGTGTGTGTGTGCGTGTGTGTGTGTGTGTGTGTGTGTGCGTGCGTGTGTGTACGCGTGTGTGTGTGTGCGTGTGTCACCGTCCGTCCACCGACCTGGGCAGCTGCAGCCATGAGACCCAGAGCGGGGAGTGGTCGTCGCTAGGCAGGGGGCTCTTGCTGCTGTCGGTGGGCGAGGGGGCCAGGCAGGGGGGCAGGGTGCACTCCGGCTGGCTGTCCTCGGGGGGCCGCATCTCCAACACCTTCAGCACCACGGGGGACGTGGTGTTCTTCAGGTTTGCCACCGCCTCGCTGCGGGTCACCCCCGTCAGGTCCAGGCCGTTGACGTTCAGCAGGATGTCACCTGACGCCGGGGGGAGGGGAGCAGATCAGAGCGCCGAAAACATGTTGCCCTGAAGACGAGAATTTCCCCCTGCATACAAATATATGGTTTCATATCTAATTTATTTTCCTTTCTTGTTTCTTTTGTCACTTTATTTTAGTACGAAGTCCATTTTTTTTTCCTTATGTGCCTGTTTATATGCATCAACCCAAAGTGCTAATAAAAATGTTAATCATTACAAATGGAAAAAGGAAACTTCACAGGGCGTGTGAAGTTCCCTTTTTTCATCATATAACTCACTGAATATTCAGTGAGCTCACGACTGGCGCACAGCGGCATCAAAAACAAAGCACCACCTGCACATTATGATTCCCCCCCCCCCCCCCCTCTCACCCCCACCTGCCCCCCAGTAATCAAAGGGTTGCCGGGGACAACCAAGGGGATCTGGTCAGCTTGCCAGATGAGGTTGACCTCAAAGGCCGACCGTCTCTCCGCTCGACGGTGAAACTGTATGCAAATGTGTCGAGCTCAAAGTGCACACACAAAAAGAAAAAGAGACGCACACACACACACAGACACAAACACAAATACACACATACACACACGCACACCTTGAGCAGAAGGCGCAGGACAAACACAGACGGACGGAACTTGTCCTTATCATGGAGCCCACAGGTGCTGCGCTGATAGACTGCATCAGCGTAGCTCTGTTCCAGCTGTGCGCGTCCAGTTTACTCACAAACACACATTTACGCACGCAAAGGCTACACACCATACGAATATACACCCACACACACATGTTGATAAACACGCACCCACGAATAAACACTAGGACAAGCATACAACTACGCACACCAATACACTCACAAACACAACCACAAATAAGCACACACACATACACAGACACACACAGGCTAGTGCGTTAGTTTCAGTGCCTTGCTGGGTTTGTGTAATGTCATGGAACTGCAGCGTTTCTGCTGTGCAACACCTTTAATCAGTTACAACGTTGAAATGCTAATGTTGGCTTGTAGGATAGCGTTGTCCTGTTAAGAGTTGATTTGGGGCGCGGTGGAGCGTGGCGGTGGCTTAGCGTAGCATATCGGTAGCATAGCGTAGCGTAGCGTAGCAAGCTAGGTAAATAACCTCGGTAATGAAACACGAGTCAGCGTTTATCTCTATCGCACCTTCTGTTTTCTGGCACAGGTGATGTATTCACCCAACGCATGGACCTGACAACATGGACAACAGGACGCAGCCAAACACACACCTGGTCACCTCGGGTCAATATTTGGGGGAATGAGGCGTAAACACAAAGATGCCTGCGTTTGTAGATATCAGTGAGTGGGTGAAAGAGAAAGAGAGATACAGGGAGAGAAAGGGGGAGAAATGGGAGGGAAGGAAAGAGCGAGAGAGGGAGAGCGAGAGTGAGTGATGGCAAGACAAAGAGACAGAAAAAGACAGAAAGGGAACTACGGAAGTCAAGAGGGAGGGAGACGGATGGAAATAGACACTGAGAAACGAAAAGAGAAAGAGTGGGCGATACAAGGAGGATACATGAGAGAGAGAGAGAGAGAGAGAGAGAGAGAGAGAGAGAGAGAGAGAGAGAGAGAGAGAGAGAGAGAGAGAGAGAGAGAGAGAGAGAGAGAGAGAGAGAGAGAGAGAGAGACAAAGAGTCAAGTGAAAGAAAGAGGGAGAAATAGATGGAGCCACAGAGAGGGAGAGAGAAAGGGAGAGGTAGACCAGACAGACCGACACAGACAGACAGACAAACGAGGTGAGTAAAGAGATAGACAGGTAGAGGGAGAGACAGAGGAGCGCGACATTACCTTTGCGAATGGACCCCTCCTGTCCCACCACCCCGTCCTGGTCCACGTTGGTGACGTAGATGGGGAGGTCCCAGCCCCGGCTGGACATCCCGCCCGCCACCGTCATGCCCAGCGAGTCATAGGGCTCCTTGGTAAGTGTCACAGTCTTCTCGTAGCACGCAGGCTTCTGGCACGAGTCCTGCAAACAGGAAACAGGAAGTGAACGGCAGATGAGGACTCTGGGTCACCTGTGACCACCTCTCTGCGGCTGAATCACGAGGTGATGCAGTCAGAATCGCTGAGAGTGTTTGCAGTGCTTTGGGGTTGACTGCAGATTTGAAAGGTGTTGACTGTGAGTCATTATTGCCTACACGGTGAGTGTGTGGATGCGTGTTAGTGTGTGTGTGTCTATATGATACAGTGTGTGGTTTATAGTTTGTGTGTTTGTGCGTCTATGCGCGTGTTTGTGTGTGTGTATGTATGTGCCTAATATAGTGTGTGTTTGTGTATTATGGCATGTGCGTATAACAGCGTGTGTGTGTATCGTATGGTGTGTATGAGTCAGTATCAATTGTGCTACAGTGAGCAGCACTTTGACACATTGAGCTAGCTGGAACAGAGCCAACCTCCTTCCATGTGCTGCATTAACACATTTCAGGCCCCCCCCCCCCCCCCCCCCCCCCACACACACCACACACACCCTAACCCTCTCGCAACAACTACTGCCCCAATCGGCTGACAATCATCCCCCCAGTGATGTGTTAATATGTGTGTGTTAATATGTGCATGTATGCATGTCTGAGCGTGTGTGTGTGTGTGTGTGTGTATGTATGTGTGTGTTCTCTTTAATATGCGAGTGCACGTCGCGGGGAGAGGTCGGTGGACGATGTTTGTTTTGCCTGGCCCGCCACGGCAGCGTCGTGGTTGTCACGGCGACTGTCACTTCATGCCGCGGTATAAAAGACCCCACATGAAAGGGGCTATATTTAGCGCGGGCACGTTGGAGCTACAAAAGGTTGTTGTTTTCTTGCGGGTGCGTTTGAGCATAAAGAAGCCTTTATGTAGCTCCTCCCCCCCCGGGGCGTTTTGAAGCCGGGTTCGGGTCTCCGGGAGACACTGTACAACAACAATGTCTGTCCGGAGCACGACGTGATTTATCACCGGAGGAACACGCAAGGTCGTAAGAAGCCTGTAATGACGGGGAGGAGTGGGAACTTCTCTGGAGGAGGAGGAGGAGGAGGAGGGGAGGAGAGAGTGGGGCAGAGGAGGAGAGAGAAGGAGGCCGGGAGGAGGAGAGGTGGGGAGGGGTGGAGGAGGTACTTGAAGGGAAGAAGAGAGAGGGGGGGGGGGGGAGAGGGGGAGAGGGGGAGGGGAATGGAGAGGGGAAGGAGAGAGAGGGGAGGAGAGGGATTAAGGAAGTGAGGACAGTTGGAGGTGAGGAGGGGTTAAGATAAGGTGGGAAAGAGCAGAGGAAGGGACAAGGAGGGTTGAGTTGAGGAGGAGAAGATGATGTGGTCCTGAGAGAGGAGATAAGGAGGTGGGAGAAGGGGAATGCTGAGAGAGCCACGTCAGTGTGGAGGGGAGTTAATCAGGAGTGAGTCAGGAGTGAAGCAGCTAAAATGGGGTAATAAATTGAGGGATCATTTCTACATGAAAGAAATTTCTTCTGCATGAGTAGAGGACGCACAATTCATATGTTAGTGCTGATCAGTGTGTGTGCCTGTATGCGTGTGCCTGTGTGTGAGAGTGTGTGTGCATAATATGTTTATGTTCCTGTGTGTGCATGCAAATGTATAGGTTATTGCCTGCGTCCGTGTATGTGTGCATGTATATTTGCATGTGTATGTGTATGTGCTTGTGTGTGTGTGTGTGTGTGTGTGTGTGTGTGTGTGTGTGTGTGTGTGTGTGTGTGTGTGTGTGTGTGTGTGTGTGTGTGTGTGTGTGTGTGTGTGTGTGTGTGTGTGTGTGTGTGTGTGTGTGTTTCTTCACCAGTATTGAGGGCTCCAGGTCTACGGGGGAGTAGGGTGGGGGCCCCTCCATCCCCCAGGGGGCCTCCTGCAGGATATCCGGGCTGGGGAGGCAGATCTGACGGGACACGATGAAGTGGACGAGCTCCTCGCTGGCCTGTGTGGGGGGGGGGGGGGGAGAGAGGGAGAGTATTGGGTCATCACGGGGCAGAACGGTGGAACGGCGGCTTGCTGAGGTTTTCTGCACTGTAAGGGGCCGTGTCCACAGAGTTTCTGGAGCAGAAATGCGCTGGGGTGGCGCTGGGGTGGCAAAGGGATGGGCGAAGCGTTTCTGCACTGCAAAAAGAAACCAGCTGCATCTCTGTGCTTTGTGGACTGTTTCTATGATGTGACTCGCCATGTTAGCTCCTTAGCTCCTGTAGCGGTAACTACTTAAATACAACTATATTAGATGTGCAACTAGCTACTCCTCTCCAAAACCTAATTTTTGTTTGACAGTTTTTATAATGAGCCCTAAGGCAACATTGAGTGCCCTGAAAAATGTATTTACAAATGCAAATGTATAATAAGGATTTATATTATTTATACAATTAGAACCGTTGTGTTGTGTGGGTGTAACCGCTGTGCTGCCCCCCCCCACCCAGATGCATATCTTCAGAGCTTAAGAAACACCAAACTCCTAGCTGATGCATCGTAGGAAAAATAGGCACCTAAATAACATCTCATCTGCAAACTATTCTCTTGTTTGTTATTTCTTCTAACTGCTTTGAATCAGACGTTTACTTCAAAGATTCCTAATCTCGGTGATTCATTTGTTGTTGGAAAAAGCCCATTAATCCCTCCTTGTCCCTCCCTCCATCGTGTTCTGGGTACATTGGCTTCTGTTTGTAATGGATGACGAATGTGCAGCTAAAGCTCATCTACTCCCGACGCATCCAGGTCTGCGGGTGATAAACACCGTGTCACCCGAGCACCTGGACCCAGCGGCGGGGGCCCTTATCTGCCCTTGGCCGGGTAGACACGGCCCCTGCCTCGGCGCAACCAGCCAGTGATGTGATCGTAGGGGACAGTAAAGCGTTTTGTGTTCAAGCAGATTAATGTGAGGGAGGTTCATCTCACACAGCCAGTGTGCGCCTCGCACCTCTTCCCTGGAGGGCCCTCGACAGCTCCTTATTGTTTTTACTGCCAATTTAATGTCTCCCCTCTCCTCTGCTCGCCTCCTCTACTCTCCTCTCCTCGCCTCTTCCTCTCAGCGGTGCCGCGGAGGGGATTCGCTCCAGAGTTTAAATTATTTCTACTTTGACCCGGCGCGCCGCACGACGCAACATGCTAACCCACAGATTTGCAGTGCAGTCCGAAGAGACAGAATGTTCTCAGCTGCGACTGGCTTCCTGTTTTTTTTAAATTCGCTGTGCCCCGAGAACACGGCAGCCGACCTAACAACGCACACGGCGTCTTGATGGATCTAAAGGGAACACAATTTGATCATCTTCTCCTCCTGCTCTATTTTAGATTGTTGTTCACCTCCTTCACCTGCTGCTCTCCTCCTCTCTCCTTTCCTCCTCCTCTTGTCCTCTGCTCCTCTGTGACTCTCTTGAGTTGGCCTCCTACACTTATTCTCACACGCGTAATCGAATGCACGTACACGCGCGTACACAGCTGTGCCCGGATACACACACACACACGCGCGCGCGCAAACACACGCACACACGCACACAGGCACACACACAAACACACAAACACACACACAAGCACACAAGCACACACACACACACACACACACACACACACACACACACACACACACACACACACACACACACACACACACACACACACACACACGTGATTGAATACACCACTCGACCTCCTCCCCCTGTCTCCCCCCGCTCGCCTCCTCTGAGATTTCTGCTGCTCTCGAAGGCGCGGAGCTGACTCCTAAATTACCCGGTCCACCTCGTTATCGTCCTAATTGAAGTGATTTAATTGCATCAGCGCCAGTTCTTAATCTCTGACAGAGACGGCTGCCTTTGGAGCGCCCATCATGACTCCGCGGGAGCTTGCCGGTCGGTCTCCTTTCCTCAGAAAACTCAGAAACTGCGCCGTCCAGCCCGCAAAACAAGATGCCATGAACCACCATTTAAGCACATATACGGGTTGCCGTGTGGGGTTTTTCCATTGCCTACGGCCCGGGAAGCACGATCCCGCTCTCGGGCTCAGCCAACTGAGGACCACCACAATTATAAACTATTAGCTGCATTAAGCCACGGAGCCAGCAGGCCAGAGCTACTAATGAGCCCACCACATCACCCTACAATTACCAAAACAGTAAGCCCAGGGAGCCAGAACAGCACCAGCACCACACCAGGACACCACTTCGGCTGCAGGTTTGTTGATGCCCTTTTCCTGGTATCCGCCTTCTGTTGTGCTCTGTAAACACTAATTATCCCTAATATCTCGTTTTTCAACTTGTTTGTAATAAACATAATTATGGAACATTAATTATTTACAGTTTACATTATTAGTTAGTATATTTAGTCTACGTTAGCATCGCTACATCCAGTAAGATGACCGCCAGCTCGGCTGTGTCCTATTTTTTTTTTTTTTGCCTAATACTCCACCCCGCTCCAACGTCGGCTGCTTAAACGCAACCTTCCCCCCCTTCCCTCATGAAGCGGTTAAACTGGCGTTTCGCTCACAGCTCTCGCTTCAAGTGGGAACCTCCCCTCACAGTGACGTCAGGAAATGGGTGGGCCTCCAGTATCGACGGCTCAACGCTGTATAGAGCAGGGCGGCGTGCTCCGGCGCCCCGTAGCGCAGGTGGCGGGTGCCCAGCTTGATGGGAGCAGACCGCGGTCGCCCACGCACAAAGCTTCGGCGTGCGCGCCGCCAGCCCGCCCCAGCAGGTGGAAGATGGAAGACGCCCGTGGCTTCTCCGGGCGCCGCACTCAGCTTGAATGCCCAGCTGCCTTCGTCGGGGGCGTTCTTGCTGCAGCACCACGTGCACGGCTGTCGGTCCCGCCCCGGCGGCGAAGGACGCCATAGTGGTGGTTGATGAGGCGCGGGTAAGCCCGCCCCGCGCGTCGTGGCGTGGCCGATGGGAGTGGCGCAGCGGTAGCCGGTGTGCGTTGCTCGCGCAAGAGCGGTGAGCCCAGCAGGGTGCAGGGCTGCGTCTTGAGGGTGGTCAGGGCGAAAGCAGTGGTCGCCCACGTGCTGATGTCGATGCCGTTTCACCTGGTCCGTCAACGGACAGGGTTCAGGTTCAAGGAACTTTATCGTCCCGCAAGGGTGATATTTCTTTGAGCGTAGGCCCCAATACTGGAGTTCAAAACAGCAAACAACACACAACACAACAGCGAAGACTAGAGTCACGCCGAGGACGCCAAACACAACACAGCCTCCGTAAGAGAGCATAACAAAGACAAGTCCCCATTGGACTTCCTGCCATTCATCTAACTGCATAATAAACGAGCAGGAAATTGATCTGAATACAATCAGACTCGGAAACAAAATAAACAACGCCTAAGGGGGCTTTACTTTTAGTTAGACTACAATGAAGAACTAAATGATTGGGGGATTCAGACATGAATCTTTGTCCGTTATCCATACATGGATCAGTTTCCTATTGTCTCAGACACAAGGGGGCCAGGAGTGAGTGCCCACCTTGAGGATCATGTCCCCGGGGAGCAGGCGTCCGTCCCGGGCTATCACCCCCTCGCGGTAGATGTCCTGGATGAGGATGCGCACCAGCGGGGTCTCGTTGCCCCCGACGATGCTGATGGCCAGGGGGTCGGCGGGGTCCACCCGGGTAATCTTTATGCTTGTGAGCTCCCCGTCAGGGATCAGGTGATGGAGCTGGGGTAGAGCCAGCACTGGAGAGCCAGGGGAGAGAGAGAGAGAGAGAGAGAGAGAGAGAGAGGGAGAGAGAGAGAGAGAGAGAGAGAGAGAGAGAGAGAGAGAGAGAGAGAGAGAGAGAGAAAGAGGAGTGGGCCAGAAAAGGAGAGGGAGGG
>OLKM01000449.1:117437-127437 GCA_900291075.1 Melanogrammus aeglefinus
AATTCTCCCCCTCTCTATCTCTCTCCCTTCTTCATGAACCCCTCCCTCCCTCTCTTTCTCCATTCTTCATGAACCCCTCCCTCCCTCCATCTCTCTATCTATTCTTCATGACCCTTCACTCCTAGTACAGCCGTCTTTCCCTCAGTCTCGCTCCTTATCTCTGAGGAGATGAGAAGGAGGAGAAGGAAGATGAATATTTCATATCTGCATTCACAGGCATTCACAGGCCTCCTCATCATCGCTGATGACCTCAGAGAATAATAAGACCCTTCGTCATCGCTAATCTTAAACAATTATTTACTGCGTCTGCAACTCCCCCCAACAGAGAAGCAGCCCCCCCCCCCCCCCCCCCCCCACTACTCAAGACCTCATCACCAGGGGATGTCTGACAGCTAGAGGTGCTGTCAGATATCGTTAACATGACTCCCATTTCCAGTGTTAGGAAACCTCCCTTCTTCCTCCCTCTCTGTCCTGTCTCCTCCAGCAGAGCTCTGATTTTGGGCTCCTGGGGGTCTCTAGACCCCTAACAAGCAATGGAGAACATGGAGGAGGGAATAGATAACAGGCCTGGGTGATGAGACATATCAGTATTTTATAATACCAATATTGGACCCCATGGACATCTTTTATTTATATTTATAAATTAATTCAGTGTTTCTGTTCTGAATTTCTGCTGCAATACCCACATTTACCATCTGTACCAATGAATCAAACATCTAATCCTCCGGCATAATCATGTTTTATAGTGCCAACATACCAACAGTGTAATATGTCTAATGTACAGTAAGTGATCAATCATGATTTGGGGTTAATCTTTGGTCAGAATAGTAGGCCCCTGAGGCAGCCTCCCCTCCGCCTGGTGCTACAGTCATGTTCCTTCTAGTCCCGCTCTGGGACCAGGGGCGCTGTGGGACCCAGGGCTCTTATGCAATCTGCAGCTGAATTATTAAGGGAACATATGCTGCAGTTACACTGAGGCTCCCCACCGCGTCACAACCTACCGCCTCGCTCAGCTAAAAGATACACACACACACACACACACACACACACACACACACACACACACACACACACACACACACACACCTCACCGCACACACACACATCACCCCCGCACGCACACACGCACACACACACACACACACACACACACACACACACACACACACACACACACACACACACACACGCACACACACACACACACACCACACACAACACACCACACACGCACAACACACACACACACACACACACGCACAACACACACACACACACACACACACACACACACCACACAACACACACTTGCACAAAAACATCCCCCCACACGACACACACACACACATACACACACACACACAACACAACACACACACACACACCACACACACACAACACACACACACACACACACACACACACACACACACACACACCACACACACCACACACAACACACCGGTGCAGATAGAAAACACAGAAACACACACACAGGAACAGCTGCACACTTCCAAAAGAGTGACACACATTGAGAAGTGCACTGGATGCCTTCATCACACACACACACTCACACACAGAGTACCACAAAGTTGCGACGCAGCTGTGACATCACTAGTGACATCATACAAGCGCTTCACAATCCCCGATGGGAGACCAACCACTGCTGTTTTAGTCACTCCTAGCTCCTATTTTTGCCATTTTTTTTATATTATTTATAAAATGTGCAAAAAACATATGGACTCAGCAATACGGACACTATGCCAAAAAAGTCACAGAATAAACTTTAACAATAAACTAAATGCAACTAAGAACGCATGTGAAGAGCTGTACCCATACACAATATAACCCCCCTACAAACAGCACATTCACACAAAGACCCACCCCAACACACACACACACACACACCACACCACACTCTCGCACACACACACACACACACACACACACACACACACACACACACACACACACACACACACACACACACACACACACACACACACACACACACACACACACACACACACACACACATACAAACACCCATTGCCACGGTGACCAGGGATCCATACCTTCCTGGGGGCTCCCGGCATTGCGGACATTATCCCGCTCTTCGGTGGTCTCATTGCTGACGGCGTTCCCGCTCTTAGTCCTCCGCAGGACGCTGAAAGCCCGGTTCAGCCGCCGGAAGGAACGGCTCCGCACTGACGAGCGGTCAAAGTTCCTGACTGTGGAGATCCAGAGAGAGAGAGACTTTATACACAGCTTGGCCCTGAACAAGCCCAGGCATGTCCCAGAACCTGCCGATCCCAACACCCCCTCTGCAAATGGAAACAGATGGGGGCTCTTTAACCCTGTTCCACCAGTGTGACAAGAGATGGAATGGTCATGTTGTTTATATTCAACAATGCATTGTTTTTGCTGCATCTGAACTGAACCGTTACTTGAAGTCCAAACTGAAATAAAACCTAGTCTACCCAAACGCAGCTCTCTCTAACCTAAGGTCAAAACTCAACAACCTCTATCCTAAAACTTGAATTTAAAGCTTAACCTACACTTGACTTGACCCTTTTAAACTGTATAGGCCAACCTGAACTTCAGCATTTATAGTGCATTGTGGGTAATAAGCTGCACCAAACACTGTTGAGGGATGAGGTCAAGGGTTCTCTGACACTGTGTGTGTGTGCGTGTGTGTGTGCTGTGTGTGTGTGTGTGTGTGTGTGTGTGTGTGTGTGTGTGTGTGTGTGTGCGTGTGTGTGTGCGTGCGTGCGTGCGTGCCTGCGTGCGTGTGTGATGTCGCTGTTCAAAAGGTTAGAAGGGTTGAAGAGTTCTAATGTTTAACAAACCATGGCTGTGATGAATGGCACTGAAGATTCAGACACGTAACCACCATATTGGTCTTTGATCGGTAACATAAAAGCAGTAATCTAACACATCCATTCACTTAAGTCTTTGGCAGATGGTCAGAGTTGGGGTTCAGATGCTAATCCCTCGTTTGGCCTCCTTCTCCCTCTATCGCTCTCTATCTCGCTCTGTCTCTCTCTCTCTCTCTCTCCCTCAATCTCTATCTTCCGCTCTCTCCTCCCTGGCTGGCTCTCTTTGTATACATTAATATATATACCTCTCTTCTTCTCTCCCTCACTCTCTGTCCCCTCTTGCCCCCTCTTTTGATCAAAATAAAGGCTAAGAAATTGAGTTAGTGTGATAGGGAGAAAGAGAGCGGGGAGAGGGTGGAAGAGACGGGGGGGGAGAGAGAGCCCTGCGAGGCTCTGCAGCATTCCTCCCTCCCTCACTCTCTCCCTCCTCCCCCCCTCTCTCTCTCTCCCTCTCTCTCGCCCTCTCTCTCTCTCCCTCTCCATCCCTCTCTCCCTCTCCATCTCTCTCTCCATCTCTCTCTCTCTCTCTCTCTCTCTCCCTCTCTCTCTCTCTCTCTCTCTCTCTCTCTCTCTCTCTCTCTCTCTCTCTCTCTCTCTCTCTCTCTCTCTCTCTCTCTCTCTCTCTCTCTCTCTCTCTCTCTCTCTCTCTCTCTCTCTCTCTCTCTCTCTCTCTCTCCCCTCTCCCTCCCTCTCCCCTTCCACTTCCTCCTCTCTGCAGGTCTGAGAGATCCATGGCCTCCTGACAGCCACATTACTCTCGAAAAGCACCAGCCCCCCCGTCCAACTCTGGAGCTGACAGCCTGCTCAACTGCAGCAGCCTCCCATGGTGCTAGGCCCTGCTGTGGGTTCTTGGAGTGAACGGTGTGGTAGTGGTGTTGGGATTGGTGGTGTGTGGTGGTGTTAGTGTATGTGTGGTGGTGTAGTTGTGGTGGTGATAAGCTGGTGAAGGTTTTGGTGCTTGTAGTGTTCATGCGTGGTTGCGTTGTTGTGTGTTTTGGTGGTTGTTGTTGCGCGAATGACTTTAGTTAGGGGCGGGGGAGGGGCTTAAACATGATGTAGTCGGTAGTGGGAGGGGCTTAACATGCACGGTGAAGTTGGTAGTGGGAGGGGCTTAACATGGTGCAGTTGGAGGGTTATAGTATGGCAAATAAGGACGTGGAAGGAGAGCTTTTGGTGCCAGTGGGAGGGGCTTAATATAGAAGCGCAGTAGTTGGAAGGTTTTAATCTGGTAGTTGCAACAGTAGGAGTGGCTTAACATTTGAATGGTGGGAGGAGCTTATTGTTGCAGTACTTTGTGTTGCAGTACTTTGTGTGTGTGTGATGTGTGTTGTGTGTGTGTGTGTGTGTGTGTGTGTGTCGTGTGTGTGTGTGTGTTGTGTGTGTGTGTGTGTGTGTGTGTGTGTGTGTGTGTGTGTGTGTGTGTGTGTGTGTGTGTGTGTGTGTGTGTGTGTGTGTGTGTGTGTGTGTTTGGGCATGTGTGTGTATGGTAGTGTTGATAAAGGACGAGTGTGTCCATCCCCGACTGTGTAAGTACTGGAGGGTGCTGTGTTAATGGCCTGAATGAGACTATTTTTAATCTTCCCTCTCCTTACAAGGACTTCCTGCTCGACCTCAACGCACCTTCAAATTCCTTCTACCCCTCGCTCTACTGAGAAAGTTTATATTTTCTACAGATATGTCGAATAGAAATGAAGACCAAGGGGATGATGTGGTCTACGGACAAGCGGAGAGGCGAGGCTACATAGGCGGCTGGTGGGATTGGGACCACAGATCATTAGGTCACTCATAGTGAAAGGCCTGGGGAGTGATGTCAGAGAGAGAGAGAGAGGGGATGCTGCATGCTGATTGGTTGAATGAAGGGATCGCGTGACCAGGGCGCCTTAGGGAATTACAGTTTGTGACACTACAAAACCTCTGCAGCCTCTCTACTCACTATTGATTTTCAATCTGTCACGCTGACAGTGGCGCGTTACCACACACACACACATACAGACACGCACACACCACACACGCACACACGCACACACACACACACACACACACACACACACACACACACACACACACACACACACACACACACACACACACACACACACACACACACACACACACACACACACACACACACACACACACACACACACACATACACAAAAACACACACATCCAGAAGCCTACAGATTCTGTATCTCTCTATTCCTCTTCTCCTCTGGGCTTTTCTCATGGCTGGTGAGGCCAGGCTAGCTGTATGCTAGTAAGGGGCATGCTATCTTTCCTCTGTTGGCTGATTATGCCAGGCTAGCTGTATACTAGTGAGGGCATGCCACCTTTCCTCTGTGGGCTGGTTATGCCAGGATAGCTGTATGCTAGTAAGGGGCATGCTACTTTCCCCCTGTGGGCTGGTGAGGTCATGTTATCTGTATGCTACAAAGGGCAAAGATACCATTTCTCTGTGGGCTGGTGAGACCAGGCTAGCTGTAGGCTAGAGGGCACGTGATCGCACCACTGGTGTTTGGATGCTGCACTCCGAAGATTTATTGTGTCTACATGTGGGCCGAGAGGACAGAATGTCTTTGTCTACTGTGCTCACGCCCTTCTCTATACCCACCAGGTTATACTGACTTTACTCTGTAGGTATAGAGGAACACTCATAATTTAATACTCATGAACATATAATCTATGCTGGCTGTCCGGTTCTCAATTCAGAATATGTATTTTTCCTCCAAGTATGTAGGAAATACTTGCTTCTATATACTCTCTACACATCAGGCACTCACTGCTTAATACTCACTACTCTGTCCTCAATACCCTCGGTACTCAATATTAAATACTCTGTTAAACACTCAATCTCTTGGATTAGCCTGGATTACGAATATTTACATTGGTTTACGATCGTACAGTACTACAATTCTCTCATGTCCTCTCAATATGGGGGTGTCTTCCAGATGGAAATATCCCATAATGCACCGTGATGCCAGAGCCCTATACTAGTTGACTCGCAGCACTCACTCTTCTTGCTGCTGCTGCGCGCGGCCAGGCTGCTGGTGCTTCCTGATTGACTGTTGTCCTCCATGCTGGGCTCGAAGGCAGGGTTCACCAGGCCGGGGTCATCGGCCAGCAGCGCCACGGCGGCCGACGCAGGACCGTCGCACGGCAAGGTGGCGACCGTGAGCTCCGACGTGCTGTCGGTGCAGTCGCCCTCCTGGGAGCGCCGCTTCCTGTCCGCTGACAGACCATAATGAGACGCCCCTTTGCACCTGCACACACACAAACAGACATAGAGGGGAAAGAGTAGGGGTCAAAGGTCAGGCGGCGACGAGGTCACTCGGTGAAGGCCAGGTGAGAAATGGCGCGGAAGGGAGGTGTTGTGTTGTGTGAATGAATGGAATAGGAATTAGGGATGATAATGAAAATCTGAAGATTGGTCTTGATGTGTAGATAGATTGTACGTAGATATGTGGTAGACACGGGGTCTAGATATGTAGATGCATATGCAGATACGGAGACGTGATATGTAGATGAAATGTACACGGTGGTCTTGAAGAAAACTGTAGTAAGCAGTTCACTGCTTACAGTCACCTCTGATCTTAACTACTAAGTCTGACCTCTCCCTAAGTCTTACCCTAGCAGTAACTGAAGGCTAACGTTCATCTAACCTTTAACTAGCCTTTACCTCAGCATTTAGCCTAACCTAGCTGTGAACACGTTAGGCATCGTGGCAGAGCCATAGTATAGTATCTACAATAAAACCCCTCATTTATAGCTAGCAAGTTAAAGATACACAAAAACACAATAATAAAAAAATGACAATAAGCAAATAAGCAACACATTTTTTTTATAAATATTGGATTTCCCATGGGATTAATAAAGTACCACCTTCTCTTATTGTTAATAAATATAATGTGTGCTTTCTGGATGGAAGCGTTGGCTGATTTCCCGTTTGTATCGTATAACTGCAGGCATAGTATCTCATGCGTCTCAGTGGTCCACTCTCTCAGAAGACCAGGGCAGGTCTCATGAGACGTGTGTTTCAGGGTGAGCACCCAGGAACCTTGGGAAGGACGTGGGCTGAGGAACTCACCCTGATCTCCGCACTGACCTCGCTGTCCTGACCTCCAAACTGCCGCCTGGGATGTGACCTCATCCTTCACAAACGCCAACGCGGCTCCTCCCGCCATCCACCGCCCTCTCACGCGTCAGGTCGCGTTTACAACATGTTGACATGTCTCCACATATTAGCTCATGTGGAGATGGTTATTATGCTCTGCTTCTCTGGAGTCTCAGAGTTATTTCTGGTACAAAGGTATTAACCCTTTCGTAAACGTTGTATATTAATCTTATACATAAATCGATTAAAAATGTCTGCCGGATTGATTGATTGTGTTGGTTTGATAAACATACCACACATTACTTATTGATTACTATTAAAATATATGTTTTATTTCTCATGTGAATGTCATATTGGCCATATTTTTTTTCAATCATATTTTATTTCCTATTTCAGGCAGAATATTGCTTCTAGGGTACCACATATATAAATTCTGGTACAAAACTTCAAGTATATGAAATGAAAAGGTCAGAGTGGAGCATTTTGATATTTGCTCCGTGGCTATGAGGAATTTGTGTTTTTGGTGACGTAATCAGATTCCTATTGAGCATACTGTTCCAAAATAGTACATACTCCATGTGGGACCTGGCCGCCAATGTTGGCGAGGGATCTTGACAGGTGACAGAATATAAATGTGGTCGTTACAGTAGCGACAGAGAGAGGGAGAGAGAGAAAGAGAGAGAGAGAGAGAGAGAGAGAGAGAGAGAGAGAGAGAGAGAGAGAGAGAGAGAGAGAGAGAGAGAGAGAGAGAGAGAGAGGGAGAGAATGATAAAGCCACCAGGTAAAATATCAAAGCGTATCAGAGTGTTATTCTGCTGGAATTAATGTTAACGTCTTCAAGACAGCCACTCAACCGTGATAATGACACACCTGAAGAGTGATGACAGACATGTGTGCGATATTGTATCTTTCTCTCTCTCTCTCTCTCTCTCTCTCTCTCTCTCTCTCTCTCTCTCTCTCTCTCTCTCTCTCTCTCTCTCTCTCTCTTTCTCTCTCTCTCTCTCTCTCTCTCTCTCTCTCTCTCTCTCTCTCTCTCTCTCTCTCTCTCTCTCTCTCTCTCTCTCTCTCTCTCTCTCTCTCTCTCTCTCTCTCTCTCTCTCTCTCTCTCTTTCTCGCTCGTCCTCTTTCTATTGTTTCTCTCTCTCTCTCTTGTACCTTTCTCTCTCGGTCTGTTTCTAGTCTCTCTCATGACAATGCTGCTTCTTTCTCCTTCCCAATCTCTCTTTCTGGCTCTCAAACACGCACACACACGCACGCACACACACACACACGCACACACACACACACACACACACACACACACACACACACACACACACACACACACACACACACACACACACACACACACACACACACACACACACACACACACACACACACACACACACACACACACACACACACACACATACACACACACACACACACACACACACACACACACACACACACACACACACTCCCAGACACACATACACACTCCCAGACACACACACACACACTCCCAGACACACACACACACACACACACACACACATAAACACTCTAGCGCAGCATGACTAGACTCAACAACAATATTGTTGTTGAGTCCAGCAGTTCATTCAGCCAAGTCTATTCAACAACATAATGGTGCATATTTCTTTAAAAATATATATCTCTTCCGAGCATATTGTTGTGTTCTGGCCTCCCGTAGGAACAATACGAAGCAGGTTTTAATGAGATGGAGCGAACCCAAACTCAGAGCTTCATGAAATACAAGAGAAAGAGTAACTGGAGCCTATTTCTGATACAGAAACAGATGATGCATATAGTAGAAAAAATTAGTAAATATAGTAAAGGACTGAACGGCTACACTCAGAGATGAGGTTTGGAGAGGGTTTGTGGAAGGGCTTTGGCATGGTTATGCTCAAGGTTAGGGACAGGGTATGACAGTTGCTATACCAGAAGGTCCTGGGCTTGAACCTCTGTGTCCACAGCCCATCTGTAGTGACCCTTGAGAAGGATGCCTGCTCTTTACTGGCATGTATCTACACTTCATTATAAGTGCCTATCGATATATGCATCAGTTAAAAGACTCAATGAAATGGTGAGGAATGAAATGGTGAGGAAAGGATAGCAATGGGCCTCATTCACATGGTGGCCATCTTGGTTTCGTGTTAAGTTCTCCCTACCCAGCTAGCGTTTAGAACCAAGAATCAATCATGATGGATGAGCCAAGGGGAATGACAGTGTCTGTATACATGACCCATACTAACGACACCATTACAACTACAACCAGGCCATGGAAGAAGGCCCAGCGCTCCATAACTCAGCGGGCCTAGTCTACATCTTCTTGTGGGTTCTATATCAGAGTCGTAGCCCCCCCTCTGCCGCTGTACTCCAAACATATCTTGTCCCGGCTAAATGATTACACCATGCCGGAGAGAGACTCATAGATCGCTACCCTGCCAGCTCGCCCACTTTAGCCTGTTGCTTAACAGCACACATGTGCCTACTGTGTAAGTGTGTTTGTGTAAGTGTGTGTGAGCAAGTGTAAGTGTGTGTGTGCGTCCTGTGCGGGAAGGTAACGGATAAGGGGGGGGGGGGGGGGCCCTAATCAGGCATGTCAATGCTGCAATTCAGCGAGAGAGGGAGAGAGAGAGAGAGAGACGAGAAGAGAGAGAGAGAGAGAGGTAGAGAGAGAGAGAGAGAGAGAGAGAGAGAGAGAGAGAGGAGAGAGAGAGAGAGAGAGAGAGAGAGAAGAGAGAGAGAGAGAGAGAGAGAGAGAGAGAGAGAGAGAGAGAGAGAGAGAGAGAGAGAGAGAGAGAGAGAGAGAGAGAGAGAGAGAGAGCAAGAGACACATTGAGAAAGAGAGAGGATGTAAGTAATTTCTCAGCTTGCCGCGGGGCTGCTGATAACGGCAAGCATCTCTCTCTCCTGTTGCTCACCTCCAATTAGAGGAGGTCACGCTGACACACACCAACAAGAAGACACCAGGCAATGCATCAGCACACAAACACACATGCAT
>OLKM01000449.1:132437-162437 GCA_900291075.1 Melanogrammus aeglefinus
GTGGCGGAGGAGGAGTCCTTTACCAGCACAGGTTGTGTTGCCTCAGCCCGCTCTAATAAGGTAAGGTAATCTAGTGCGGCGGTGGCTTGGTTGGGCAATGCACCCTTACTTAAACAATAATCAATAAACAATGCACGACTGTTTATGTAACAACAAATATCATCTATGCATAAATGTATATGTACAATGGGTAGAAATTTCCTTACGTTATGAAAAGGCCACCGCCACGCATGCCACCTTTTCTTTGATATGGTCGTTCCTGGCAACTGGGCGTTGCCAGAAACGTATGGCCTAGTACCCTAGGCCATGGGGCATGTACCAATAGGCTCAGTCCTGGCTATAGGGGTCCTGGCATCTTGCAAGGGATCTGGCATCTAGGGGCCAGCTTCAGCCCCAAAAACACTATTTCCTCGCCTCTCTCCTCTCCTCCCCCTTACACATCACACTTTCATTCTCTCTTCTCCTCCTCCCCCCTTGTCCCCTTCATCTTTATACCTCCACCATCACCATCTTCCTTCTCTGCTCTTACCCTCCTGATGTCTTGTCCTATAACCCTCCCTCTCCTCCGCGTCTCCCCTCCTCCTCTCTGCTCCATCATCCCCCTCCTCCTCCCTGTCTCTCCTCTCCCTCTTTCCCTGCTATCTGCAGCACTGGGATGGCTCTGTATACCATCCTATAGATAAGAGCACAGGAATTAGACTGCAGTCTCTCGCTCACTCTCTCTCTCTCTCTCTCTCTCTCTCTCTCTCTCTCTCTCTCTCTCTCTCTCTCTCTCTCTCTCTCTCTCTCTCTCTCATCTCTCTCTGGTCTCTCTCCCTCTCTCCATCCTTCTCTCTCTGCTCTCTCTCTCTCTCTCTCTCTCTCTCTCTCTCTCTCTCTCTCTCTCTCTCTCTCTCTTTTCCCTCGCTCTGTCACGCTTTCTTTTTTTCTCTCTGCCCCTCTCTTGGGGAACCAATCACAGGGCTGCCTGATGACAAACGTCTACTCGCTACATGCCCATCTGCTACTGATGTGAAAGTCATCCAGCAAAAGCCACTGATTCAGCATACGCAATAATGTACACAAGCATACAAGTACAGACGCACACAAACACACAGAATCAGCAAACACAAGTAAACACATTCACAAACCGATTCTGCACACGCACAGACACGCACACACACACACGCACACACACACGCACCCACACACACACACACACACACAGACACAGACACACACAACACACACACAGGAACAGCACACAACGCCAGACATGCACACACACACACACCACCATCCACACCCACAGCACACACACACACACCACACACGCTACACACACACACACACACACACACAACACACACACGACACACACACACACACACACCACACACACACACACACACACACGACACACACACAAACACCCACACAAACACAAACACATGCACACACACTCATACATGCAAGGACACACTCAAACACGCACAAATGCGCACACTCATGCACACACATACACACACACACAGCTTGCAGTGCAGCGTGCAGTGTGTATTAGACTAATGTGCCGTGCATGCAACTAATGCAGCTAAACTGATCTAGGAAGATGCACGCAAATAACAGCTCTGGAAGGAAAGCATAGTGCAGGCTTTCTTCAACCCGGCTGCTAGAGCGTCACACTCGAGGCCGTGAGAAAGGAACGCGCCTTTAGACCGGCCTCCGCTGGCATGGACCAAACTCATCTGCCTAGTCCCGCAGGGTTCATGGCGTGTGTTGGTAAGGTTGAGATGCTAATGTGCATCTTGTCTTGTCCTGTGGTGTGTGTGTGTGTGTGTGTGTGTGTGTGTGTGTGTGTGTGTGTGTGTGTGTGTGTGTGTGTGTGTGTGTGTGTGTGTGTGTGTGTGTGTGTGTGTGTGGAGTGTGTGTGTGTGTGTGTGTTGTGTTTGTGGTGTGTGTTGTGTGTGAAGAGTAGTGTGTGTGTGTGTGTGTGTGTGAAGAGAGAGACTGTGTGAGTGATATGTGTCTGTGTCTGTGTGTGTGTGCGTGCGTGCGTGCGTGTCCTTGTTTTAGCCAACACTTGAGGATGTGTTATGAAGCATAGGGGAGGGGGGGCTCACAAGATATGCCTGGAGGTTTGGTTGGAAGATGTTGTCTGTACTTTGTAATTACTTCCAATGCATGCACTTCTTCTGAGGGAATTTGAATCCTACGTGAATTCTCACTAAATTGACGCCTTTAAAACACATGAGCATTTATCTAGTGGGCTAAGGAGACAGGAGAAATTTACTTACTAGATTATCAGGGATTAAAAACTTAATCCAAACAAACCTAATTAGTCTGGATCAAGGCCTGGACCACACACACACACACAAACACACACACACACACACACACACACACACACACACACACACACACACACACACACACACACACACACACACACACACACACACGACACACACACAGAACACACACACACACACACACACAGCATACTACACAGTTCTAGCGGCCCTGGCAGAACCCAACAACTTGGACCTAGGTGCTGACATAGCGGCAATAGAAGTTATCACCCAAGTCCAGCGGCGGCACCATGGCTGCTTACCGCTAATTCCAGGTTAGCACATCCTTTAGAGCTGTGCGCATAGACACGCACGCACACACACACACACACACACAAGCAGCATTCGCCGAGGTCCCCGCTAGCGCAGCTATAACAGCCTCGTAGACAAGGCTTGAAGACTAGCGGCTAGGCTAAGTGGTTGAACAAAATGGCTAAGCTAATGTGTGTGCAAGTGTTTAAGGCGTCTCAGCCCGCGAGTCTTCAAATGGACAGATTAATGGTTAAACGCGCGAGCGCCCTGCACGACGATTATCAGACAAGCCCACGAGGGCTAAGCGTACTTTAATATGGGAGTGTTTGTACACACGTGTGTATCTAAATGATTATGTGTGTGTGTGTGTGTGTGTGTGTGTGTGTGTGTGTGTGTGTGTGTGTGTGTGTGTGTGTGTGTGTGTGTGTGTGTGTGTGTGTGTGTGTGTGTGTGTGTGTGTGTGTGTGTGTGTGTGTGTGTGTGTGTGTGTGTGTGTGTGTGTGTGTGTGTGTGAATATGTGTGTGTTGGTAGAGCGTAAAACTAAGATTAGTTTTGATTGTTTTTGGTCAGTCCCCACTATGTAATAGGTCCACACTGTGATCGGTTTCTGTACCCAACTGCGTGTTTAGCCAACATATACTCTATATGTGCACCTGGGTGTGTATGTGTATGACATAGAGATGGGGAGATTATACTTACAGGCCTTTTCACCCTGTAAAGCCGTCATACTAATCATACAAATGGAATGACAGCAGCAGAGTAGAGGGAGAGAGAGAGAGAGAGAGAGGGAGGGAGGGAGGGAGGGAGGGAGGGAGGGAGGGTGCGGGAAGAGAAGGAGAGGAGGGGGGAGAGAGGAGAATGAGAGGGAGAACGTTGAGGCAGAGAGAGGCACAGATAGCAATAGAGAGCGAGAGCTTGCGGGCTGATCAGGGAAAGATGCAAAGACACACAAACACACACACACATATACAAATGGGAACACGCAACCACTAAAGTTCAAACAACAACACTGACATTGATCAAATAACCGGTAATTAGTACATATGCAATTCATCATAAACAATGTATTTGTGATTAGATAGACAGGGAGTGTGAGTGGGAAAGAGAGAGAGAGAGAGAATGAGTGAGGGCGAGAAAGAGCGAGAGCGAAAGCGCGCACGAGAGAGAGACAGAGACAGAGAGAGAGATGACGATGACCACAGCGGACCACAGCGGACTGCTGTCATCGCAGGGGATGAAGATGAATGTGGGTGCCATTGCTCTCTAGTCAGGCTGAAAAAGACCATGTCCGCATTCGTCTGGCTCTGGTCCCCCCCCCTCCCCTCCTTCTGCCCCCCCCCCCGCCCCCCCTCCTGGCCGCCCTCCTCAGCTCTGCTCTGCCACAATCAGCACAAAACAGGCCGGGCCGGGCCCGTCTACCTGACAGCTCCCTGTGCAGGAGGGGGGGGGGGGGGGGGGAGCTGGGGGGAGGCTGTTTTTATTAACAGTCATTCATTGAAATGACCTGGGTCGTGAACCCTGCTCAGAAACCATCCCCATGACGACCACATGTACAGGACAGATGGCGGGCCGGACCCAGGAAGTGACCTCATCCCGTTGGCTGATGTATCCTCTCCCCGTCTCCCCTTCTTTCTCTCCTTCGCTCTCTCCTGCTTTTCTCTCTTTCCCTGCTCTCTTCCTCACCCACTCTCCTCCTCTCTCCATCTTCCCCGTCTCTCTCTCGCTCTCTCTCTCTCTCAACCCCTCTCTCTTTCACACCCTCTTTGTTTTCTCTATCTATCTCCACTCCCTCCCTCCCTCTCTCTCTAATCCCCCATCCCCCCCTCTCGTCATGTCTCTCTACCACCTCACTTTTTATAAGAACTGTCCAATTGGTGATCAATGTGTGGTAAAGTTTGAGATGTGAGGTACAGTAGAAGAGAAGCCTATAGATTTACAGAACCAGAGCCCCCATCCATGTACGCATGCATGCAGCAGAATGGGAGATTGGCGTTGTGGACATACGCCAGGACACCACAGTAAATCACACAGCGCCCTTAAAGAGCGGTGCACCTAGAATAGACTATTAACCGAGTACACACCACGCACTACTAGACCAAGCATAACGCCATGTATCACATACACTACTAAACCCAGCATACACTATGAACTGCTTAACTCACTGTGCACCATGCAGCACTAAACCCAGGAATCACGATGCACTACAAAAACCAGCATACACAATGCATTAGATACACTACTAAAGGCAGTATATACTATTCACTACTAAAACCAGTCTACACTGTACACTTCTAAAAGCAGTATGCATTAATAAAGCCAGTATACACTATGGACTGCTTGACCCAGGATACACCATGCACTACTAACCCCAGTATACACTGTGAACTACTACTCCCAGTATACACCATGCACTACTAACCCCAGTATACACTGTGAACTACTATTCCCGGTATACACTGTGAACTACTAATCCCAGTATACACTATGCAGGCTACATGCAGGCAAAAAACAGCATCCTACAACCGAAGCAATCATTGTTATACATATATGTTGTAAGAACAGTTATTAAACCACTACACACACACAAAACCACATACACAACCACACACACAGAGTACATGTTTGCATACAAGCAATTAAGAAGATACACATGCATACGTATGCATGCACGCATGTAAACACGCAAACACAAAGACACAAGCACACACACACACAAACACACACATACATAAAACAAACAAACACAGGTCTACATTTAAAAGCACACGTGAACATCTCTATGATCCACTATAAATGAATGTAAACAAATACCCCCCCACACACACACTTGCGCAGACACACGAACACACACACACACACACACACAGACACACACACAAACACACACACACACACACACACACACACACACACACACACACACACACACACACACACACACACACACACACACACACACACACACACACACACACACACACACACACACACACACACACACACACACACAACACACAGCACATCCAATGCACCCAGGACAGCGGAGGGGTGGTGTGTATGGACTGTTGTTGTGAAAACATGGTGGGCTTGGATGGGCTGATGGAGGGATGGAGGGGTGGAGGGATGGAGGGACGGGAGGGGAGGATGAGCGTTATACTCACAGCTCTGAGTAGAGGATGTGCAGGTTGCCCACATTGTCTGTGTAGTTGGCCGGGCTTAGCCACGGCAGGACCAGCAGCAGTAGGGCTTTCATGGTCAACCCTCAGCAGCCCTCTCTCTCTCTCTCTCTCTCTCTCTCTCTCTCTCTCTCTCTCTCTCTCTCTCTCTCTCTCTCTCTCTCTCTCTCTCTCTCTCTCTCTCTCTCTCTCTCTCTCTCTCTCTCTCTCTCTCTCTCTCTCTCTCTCTCTCTCTCTCTACCACTCTCCCTCTCTCGTACTCTGTGTTTATGTTTCTCTCTCGGGCTGAGCTCCTCTCTGCACCGGACCTCTCTTCTCTTTATTTTCCTCTTCTCTGCTCCTTCCTTACTCCTTACCCCCTCCCTCCCTCCTCCCTCCCTCCCTCCCTCCTCCTCCCCCTTTACCTCCCCCCCTAACCTGGCAGGGTCTTTTTGCTGAATCCCTCCTCCACTCAGACTCCTCAGCCTCTCTCTCTCTCTCGTCCTCTCTCTGGTCTACACAACACCTTCTCCTCCGGCCTTGCTTTCCTCCCCTTCCCTCCTTCCCTTCCTCTAAGCTGCAGAAAGTCGCGGGCGGGTTGCCAGCGACTCACGCGGTGGCGGCGAGGCGCGGGACGAAGCTGCAGCGGCAGGTGCAGAGAAGAGGAACAGGAGGAAGTGGAAGTAGAAGAACAGGAGCAGAAAGACCAAGTCCCGCTGCTGTGGCCGAGGAGGAAGAGCGAGAGGAAGAGGAGGATGCAGTGCCGCCAGGGGGAAGGTGGCACATTTAGAGCCGGATCTGAGATGTGCAGCCCCCCCCTTCTCTCTTCCGTAATCTGCTCCAGGCAGCAGCAGCGAGTTCTAAGAGGATTTACAGTCGCATGCGTGCGTGCGTGTGTGAGCGTGTGTGTGTGTGTGTGTGTGTGTGAGCGTGTGTGTGCGCGTGTCTCCTCTCTCTCTCTCCTCTCCCTCTGTTTGTCAGAGAGAACGGCGCAGGCTGTGACTTATACTGCAGCAGGAGCCACGGGGAGAGAGTGAGATGGAGCAGACCAAACAAAGGGACGAGGAGGGGGGTGGTACCTGCGAGAGATCCTATTGGCTGTGCCCTCCCTCCCCCCCCCGCCAACATACGTGCACACACAGACAGAGCAGCATCACACACACACACACACACCCCCCTTCCAGGCTCATACACAGAGAGGAGATAGAGGTGGGAGGAGCAATTGGGAGGAGATACAAGTGGGAGGAGATGTTCATACAACCAGCCCCCCCCCCCTGAGTTGAAGGTGGTCCGCTCCATATGCAGCAGATTGGTCTGATCACTCAGCCTACATGTGTTGGAACGAACACAAACAACAAACACACACACAGGCACGCTCACACACATGCACGCACACACAGACACAAACACAAACACGCGAACACACAAACCCCGACAAACACAAAGCCACACATACACTCAGCGCACGGCCACTGCAAACAAACAGAGCAGATCAAGATTCAAGAGAGAGCACCAGCTTGTTAACCTGACCACGACAGGCAGGCGACACATGCCAGTAAAACAGTCACTACGTCTTCCTTTGACGCAGAACACACTCGTCTGTCCATCTGTCCATTCACATATTAGCAACATACAGAGAGAGAGAGAAGGAGAGAGAGAGAGAGAGAGAGAGAGAGAGAGAGAGAGAGAGAGAGAGAGAGAGAGAGAGAGAGAGAAGAGAGAGAGAGAGAGAGAGAGAGAGAGAGAGAGAGAGAGAGAGAGAGAGAGAGAGAGAGAGAGAGAGAGAGAGAGAGAGAGAGAGAGAGTGTCTTGAGGAAAAATAAGGAAAAGGTGCTTGATCCTACGAACTGATTGCAGGGTGGTGGGGGGGATGTTGGTTGATGGTGAGACAGACGGACAAAATAAATGATGAGGTGAGATCGAGAGAGAACGAGGGAGACACATGAGATAGAACGATACATCGCAAGAAAGATAGATAGTTAGATGGATTGATGGAATGTCAAAGGTGTTAAAATAAATGCAAATCCCCCAGTTTTCTTTGTTTGCATCTCTTTCATCTGCTTGTTCTGCATTCAGCATTGAGGTAAACAGAAAAGACCCCCCATGTCTTTAGCTCTCATTCCCCTGCTTCTACATCATATTTCATTCACAAATTTACATATTTGTCATTATATTTTCACACTATTTTCATCTCCTGATGTTTATATACATTTTTCTGATTGTGTTTACCAATTTCGTCGTTTTTTATGAATCAGTCTTTTTTTCTGCAAACATATCAATGGTCAATTAGTGTTCCCTTCCTAGCCCTTGTGTCAGGCTTCCAATTGCCCTTTTTCCTTCTTGGTGTAAATATTGTGCCTGATGAAATCTTTCAACAATGCAACGTGCTCTGAAATGCTTACACCAAAACTCACACACACACACACACACACACACACACACACACACACACACACACACACACACACACACACACACACACACACACACACACACACACACACACACACACACACGGTTTAACAAACACACATACATACTATATGTGCAATATAACAAACATGCAATAACACGCACAGTTAAACTAAGAAACTGTATCACAAGAACAGAGAGTTTAATACTTAGAAACCCGTTCACACAGGCATACACAGCAGACATACACAAACGCATTAAGACACACACACACACACACACACACACACACACACACACACACACACACACACACACACACACACACACACACACACACACACACACACACACACACACACACACACACACACACACACACATACACACGCACACATTTGCACACATACACATTTCCTTTGCAACACACTTACAGTCAAACTTTTTCTTGTGTTAGGAAGTATATAAATAAAAGTGGGCAGGCGGGGCAGGTGGGCATTAATAAAGCCAACACAGGCTTCTGGTCTTAAGGTCGCTAGCGAGGGCGAGCAGCTGTCTGAGCCCACTGTGAGGTCGCAACCTGCTCTCTCACCACAACAGACACTGAGGAGGAACAATCTCCCGCCATGTTTAATGTCGCCTGACGCATGTTCCCTCTCCGTATAGCTTTTGTTTTTGTAGAGCACCTGAGGAACCAGCGATCGACCAATGTGAACCCCCTCCGAAACCAACTCAAAGAAAACTAACCCAGAGCGTGGACCAGAGAGAACGTGCTCTTAACCAGATCAAAGAAACCGGAATCTAGAGTGTGAACCAGTGTGGAAGGGCTTTAACACCTCTGAGGGACCCACAACCTGGAGTGTTGGACCTGTTTGAACAAGCTCTGAGTCGAACCACAGAAAAGGATCTGACGCTTTTTGACCGGTGTGAAAGCGCTCTGAAGCCAAATCAAAGCCAAACAACCCCAGTGACGCATGCGAAGGGATTTGACTTTGTCTGAATGTTGACAGCCTCGGGGGAGATCATGACTAAGTTGTTGCAGGGGTCTAATCTAAATCAGAATTTCAGCAAATCCAACCCCCACACCCCCCGCTTAAATCTGCCACCACCACAACAACAACAACAACAACAAAAAAACACCACCCTCACCGCACACCATGAATAATACATGCTGGGAACTCTGGGTAAACGTATGCATCTCATATTCTCCACTCCACGGTGACAGTCACAGGCATGCAAAAACAGAGACCAAACAAGTCATTAAAACGACACTGCCGCACCAGTATCTGCCTTCGGACAAGAAAAGCCGAGCTGAGATTTTGGTGGGTTGAATCACCATTTCAAATCGTTTGCTCCTCATCCACCCAACCTTTTTCTACGGGCTACATGTGTTTTCCAAAAATAAAGATCACATTTGCCTCAGACAATCTCTCGGCGGTTTGAAGTGATCAAAGCCAGCTCAACGGTTGAATATAGCTGGCGACGGTGACTCACGGGGGGTGTATTGTACGGCCGTCAATAGAGCTCCATCCAACGCCAGGCTTGCTGACGTAAGCTCCGCGACAGATGTCAGCGAAGTAGCCCCGGGCACTTTGTGCCAGCGCTCCGACTCTGCATGTGAGGACTACAGATGTGGCTCATTGTCTTTGGAAATCAACTTTTTAAACTATAGGTGCGTGGGCCTTTTATTCCTTCACGGATTGACAGGGTAAAGAGACATGATAATGGATAAAAAGAGATAGGGCAACATGGCAACCAGGCTTGGAATCAAACGTGGGTGGCTCGATCACTGGGTTGGATCACTGGGTTGTATTCAGGTATTTCTCTACGAAACGATGATGTTATTCTACGTTCTGGTTATTATGTTGACTGTGCCCTCTGATTATATCTCCCTGGAATGTGTGTGAAGGAAGACCAAGAACGCTCTACAAACATGCCATGACGGTTACCAACGTTCTTCTCCTCAACACATTGCTCCACCCACCTGGGACCAGACAAACAACAAACCAAACCAACCCAAGCCCTGGGCTGGAGGGGGTGCAGACTTCACATCCATGGAGAGGAAGACAAGAAAGGCAGGGAGGAAGGAGGGAAAGGAAGTAATGAGAGTGGAAGAGATGTAGAACAACATTTACAACTGGTGGTGTAGGAGAAGTAGACTTCGAAGAGAGTTGCTAGGCTAATTATGCATACAGGCCGTCGTGTGTGAAGTGTACAGTGTACTGATTAGTGCGTACTGTACACTATATACTGTGCATTGGACTCACGGTTGCCACGTGCGCTGTCAAAGCGCTTCTTGTATCTTCCGGGGCCCCTGGGGGTGACGGAGGCCCTAACGAGGCTAGGAGGCGGGGAGAGTGGTGGGGGGGACGCAACAACAGCTCTGAATCTAATGATGTCTTAACAGTTCATCTGAAGCCCAAGGCTTCGGCTTCGGATGAAACCCTGGAGGGGAGAGAAATCATTCAGGGGGCGGGTGGGGGTGTGTGGGGGTTGGGGTTAGTGGTGGAGGTGGTAGGGGTAAGATCTCCAGAGGGTTAGGGCATGGGGTGGGCGGAAGAGGAGCCAGAGTGAGGTCAGTGTGGCGATAGAACGGGATGTCCCGGCTGAGCCATGAAGGAGAGAGCGGGACCAAGACAAAGAGGCCTGGGTGAGTTCCGTAAGAACCAACAAGCCGCAGGGGCTGTTTGTTTATTTACTCGGGAGCCTTCGCTCTGGTGTTGGGAATAGAATATGCTGTCAGCAGCCAAGCGCTGAAAGTGAATTGTATGGTAAACTAAAGAGTTGGCGGCTGGCTCCTCAGCAGAGCTCACAGGCTTGTTTGTTCTCTGTGAAGATTGAAGCCTGCAGAGCACTTTTCACACAAAACCAAGTTCGCCAAAATCATAACCTAGTTGGGGAATTTTTCTTGTCGACTAAGGGAAGTGGGACTTAACAAGACGATTCTTTTCGCAATTATTTAGATGTGTGTGTTTTTTCTGCAAATAATTATTTTTTGTGAAGATAATCCACCCTGAAATCTGTATTGACTGGGCCAACTTCATGAAAGGACTGATTCCTTTCAAGAGCAGATTTGAAAATTCAACTGGGGGAGATATTAGTAATGCTGCCACGGTTGGAAGCATGGTGGCTAGGGTGTAATTCACAGCAGAAAGACACTGTATTCAATCCCTGGTGTCCACAGCCATCCTTTATCAAGCTGCCCTAACCCCTAACCTGTGCCTTAACTAAGCATGTATCAGAATTTCACAAGTGGCTTTGGATAAGCTTCACCTTGTCTACTTACCTATTAAGTATCTGTTCCGTAACCTATTGAGCAAAAATGCAGTATAGACTGCTAAAATGGCAGGTTAACGTAGCCGTAGAAAAGCAGCACAAGATTCCCAGTAGGGTGCTCCATCTAAACCAGGACACGCCCGACCGAAAGACAAGGTAAAGGCACCCACCTGCTCTTGATGTGGTCGTGGAGTTCTCCGCGGGCCATGGTGTGGGTGCAGTGCTCGGTGAAGGGGCAGGCCACGGTCAGCTTGTCCAGCAGCTTGTGCACTAGCAGGCTGGGCTTGCGGCAGCTTTGCAGCATGAGGGCGGCGCGGCACACAGGGCAGAAGTCGCTCTCCAGCAGGAAGCTGGTCAGACACTCCTGGCAGTAGGTGTGTCCGCAGGGCGTGTCCAGGGGCCGGATCAGCGGCTGAAGGCAGATGTTGCACATGAGGTCGTCGTCCACCTCCTCCTTGTACATGTACTCGTGGTTCTCATCCTGGAGGTGGCGCTGGCCGCAGGCGCCGCACAGGTCATCGGGAAGGGAAGGAAAGGGCAGAGCAGGAGGAGCAGGAGGAGCAGGAGGAGCAGGAGGAGCAGGAGGAGCCGTGGGAGCGGCAGGAGGAAGACGAGAGGAAGCCCGAGGCGGAGACTGCGAAGGAGGAGCGGCCGCCTCCATCATGAGCTCGTCCGACGGGGAGATGGGCGGGGCGGATGCTTCGGCCGCCATCGCCATGGCGACCTCGGTGGTTAGGGTTGATGGGGACAACTTCTTCAACTACTGAAGCACATGTGTGGCGGACGGCTTGGGAGGGCTCATTGGGCCATAGCAACCAAAGACGACCCTAGCAACAGAGGTCCTCTTGAGGAGCTGTGGGATGAAAAAAGGTGCAATTATAAGTTCTTTCAATGTGTGCCTTCATTTCACAAGATTACTTAGGCCACCTAGGTTCTCTTAGACACACAAAGCATTGCTCAGGAACTTACCCTCAGCATGCAAACTACCTTTTGTAGAGACACAAACACACACTTACACCACGCACACAGTCGCGTACATAGACACAATCATGTGAACATGACAAGAGCATGCACACAAACACAACGTTTTTTCACACACACACACACACACACACACACACACACACACACACAACACACACACACACACACTTTTTCACACACACACACACACACACACACACACACACACACACACACACACACACACACACACACACACACACACACAAACACAGTAAATGGATGATGCAGTATCAGCCAGGGGCTGCAGGAACACTAGGACAGTGTTTCCAGCCTCATTCCTTCAGATGTCTGATCTTCTCTGCTGGCACGCTGGACTGATATTGAGCCACCACTGAGAAAGTCATTTTTCCTTCCCAGAACACAGAAACATCAATACCCCTCAGCCAGCCAGCGCGCACACAGACACCTGCCCTTGTGCAATGGTTCACTCATCCCCAAGCACCATGGGATTTGAACTTTAGAAGGGGCAAAGCTGACCCGACGCTAGCACTTCGGGATTATCTGCAATAATGGCGTCTTTAAAGATCCGTGCACCACAGATGTGTGCACCCTGCTGCGATAGAAGCGTGCCTGGCACTCAGTAAACCATGGAACATGGCTCTTAGACTTAGCATTATTGGATGAGTGTTGGTATTAAACACGTGGTTAAAGGCAGCTTGGTCCTGTGTAGCTCAAATGGTATAGCATGGAATTAACACGGCCGGGTTTAGAGGTCGGATAGATGCACTCACAGTAGGCCACTATGATAAGATTTGATGTTGTGATGGAACTGGGATATGGCTTGGTTTCATCGATATAACTTTAGGATGTGTTTTGAAACATATGTTGGCTTGTTGGTTCTGAAGATCAATCTTGATGTGTGTTGGGTTTTAAACAACAATTTGATGTGTGTATGTTGTTCTAAAGATCACTCTGGGATGTGTGTTGGGTTTTAAACATGGCTACGTAACGTGTGTTGGTTCTAAATATCACCCTGGGACACGTCTGTGTGTATGTGTGTGTGCGCGTACCGTGTCTGTGTGTGCACTTGTGCGTGTGTGTGTGTGTGTGTCGTATGGAGCGCTCGTGCTGTGCCAACGAGCACGTGCCGACCGTGCGCGACATTTCCAAGACAGACGGCGTTGGGCGAGAGAGCGCAATGAACAGATGGACGCGGTCAGCATCACGTCACCCTGGCAACGACATCCCATGATATCAGCCCGCCAAGCCACCAGTTGGCCGCCTAATGAGAGAGCCGATCCCTTTTCGGCGCGGATAACCACCCGCCCCCCCCGCCCCCCTCCCTCCACTCCCTCCTCTCTAATCACAAAGAGGCAAAACAGAACTAGGAAAATGTGTTCCTTTCTATTGGTGGAGATACTGGAATATTACATAGCATAGGAGAATGAATAAATACATGAGAACAGAAGAAGACACATCAAAAGATCACACGCCGGTGTGTTTATGTAAAAACCTGTGGCCTGTGGAGAAAACAGGTCTAGACGGATTTACAGACCAGACGATGCGAATCACACAAGATAAAAGGAGAGAAGAGGAGTCGAGATAAGTTGCCGGGTCCTTGGCTCTTGAGCAAGGCACTTTATCAGTGCACAGGCAGATAGAGCTACGAGTAGGAGTGTGGCAGAGAGATATAGAGGAAAAACATTCTGGAGAGAGTCAGTGAGAGAGAGATATAGCGAACGTATTTCAGGTTGTGTCTGTGCATGTGTGTGTGTGTGTGTGTGTGTGTGTGTGTGTGTGTGTGTGTGTGTGTGTGTGTGTGTGTGTGTGTGTGTGTGTGTGTGTGTGTGTGTGTGTGTGTGTGTGTGTGTGTGTGTGTGTGTGTGTGTGTGTATGTGTGTCTGTGTGTGTGTGTGTGTGTGTGTGTGTGTATGTGTGTCTGTGTATGTGTGAAAGTGAAAATAAAAGATAGATTCCTGTGTGTGTCTCTGTTAATGTCTCTGTGCTTCTGTTTCAGCGTGTGTGTGTGTGTGTGTGTGTGTGTGTGTGTGTGTGTGTGTGTGTGTGTGTGTGTGTGTGTGTGTGTGTGTGTGTGTGTGTGTGTGTGTGTGTGTGTGTGTGTGTGTGTGTGTGTGTGTGTGTGTGTGTGTGTGTGTGTGTGTGTGTGTGTGTGCGTGGGAGAGTGAGTGTCTGTGAGAGAGAAGTGTGTATGGCCAGGAAAATACAAAGCGCCTGCACCATTGCCAACTGAAGAAATATTGTGGCATGGTGATACGCTCCCGAATCCCGTAAGGTAAAATGGGAAACATTGTAAAGTTGAAATAGCACATGGTCTGTTACATTCAAGGGAATGCTACGGTAATGTAACACATATACACTAATGTGGAACAAATGAATAAACGATTATCACTATTATATCTATATTATATCTAACTAATATAATTATTTAACAACTCCTTTGTACTCACTAACCGGCATAATATTAATGCTGCAAATACTTCTACCAATATATGTTACTACCCTCTAATGTAAATAGCCATTATTGCTGAAAACTAGCAACAATAATTAAAATGTCTTGATAGAATGGACGTCGTACACATGCACTGACTCCAAAAGAGATGAATATTTAGAGCCAGTCCTCAAGAAATTCACATTCTACGAGCACTCGCTTGCCCCGCAGAGAGCATTTGCCAAGAGCTCATTATCGCTCGGCTAATCCTTAGAGTGACAAGATGGCATCACAGCACAGCACTACTGGGCGGCCATGCTCCACTCTCACTCGTGGATGAGGCAACACATAGTAAGTTATACTCGCAGCTATGGATAGCTGCTAGCTATGTTTGACGATCTAGGATCGCTGCTAACTATCTAGAACTGACAGCTGGCTACAGGCGGCTAGCTAACACTAAAATTAAGTACCTAGCTCTGACGACAGTGGGCTAGTAAGCTTTTACAGCTATAACTCATAACTTGAGATGATAGTAGGATAAACTATTACTGATGAGTGCTAGCTTTTTCTGAAAGTTGGCTGGCTAGCTTTGACGGGGTCATCCCTATGTTCCCCAGGTCCTATGTTGCCCGGATGCGAAGGGTTAGGGTCAGGTTTAGGGTTATGGTTAGGGTTAGGGTGAGGGTTAACCCTAAACCTAACCCTAACCCTAAACATAACCATTAGGAGGAGAGCTATTCTAACCAATCACAGGCGAATCAGAGGTGAAAAAGGCGGTACTTGCCCCTACCATCCTACGAAAAAAAGTTTTGCTCTCCGGATCCTATGTTCCACAATCCCCGGTCACATACAAAGTGGGGAACATAGGACCCGGGGAACATAGGCACGCTCCCGCTTTGAAGGTCACAATCCAGCGCTGATGTAACTATCAAGCTCTGCCAGACAGCCAGCTAGTGCTGACAGGCTACTAGCTCACATTATCAGTTGGCTAGCTCCAACAGGTGAGCAGTTTCCTATGAGGTAGCTAAGTAGGTCTGAGTAGCTACAAAGTGGCCAACAAGACGTTTCTATGACCAGCTACTACTATTTCAATCTAATAATAATTGGTGTAAGGTTTAAATTTGTTGTTGGTAAGTCATTCATTCAGTTCATTGCTTTACTTACCTTTGGTATGAACTTTTGACGGGGTGGTTAGAATAACCTCTGACTTCCTTCATTGCATTGGCATATCAGAAACATGCCATCAGATGAGTTTAACAAACACAACTCTTGAGTAATCCATCCAACTACTATGGGTCACTGCTTTCAGGTCAACTGAACATAACTAACTTTTAAAGTCTGTATAGTCTTACGGAGGGTGGTAGGTTCGAACTCCTTACCTTAATGAGTCATTGGTTACATTGTGTTGTCACCATCGGAGTAGCATTGTGTGTGTGTTTGTGTGCATGTGTGGTTACTTTGTTTGTGTTAAAACGTAAGATTAGAGATAGTAAAAGCTTGTTAACATGTTTCAGAGCAGGAACTCCAGCAGGTTTTCCGATCAGTGCCTAATCTGTCCGGCTGGTTGGGGCCAGCACTGCAGCACAGCCCTCATTGCTACCACTGGGGATAACCAATGTGTTTCCTTTACATGAAATGCACCCCCGGTTCAACAGACTCACATTAGTCAGAATCCCATTAGCAACAAGCTTGCTATGCTAGGAGCAGAACCCAACCCACTGAGACAAATGACTTGTCCGTACACGCTGCAAGGAAAAACTGCAACGCAGGGCACTTTTACATAAATCTACTGTTAATCATTTTCAATATTAGCTCTTGTACAGGCCTTAACTGGGACGACATGGTTTTTAATACCTCCAAATCTATCTCAAATTCATGTGAGAGCAGAGGGGGATATTTTAAACGACAAAAAGTAAAAACGAAGATCTTGTTCCATTTTGGTCTTTGAAGGGCAGGAATGGATTTGTCAGAATAGTACGAAGGAAGCACACACATAAACACAGAACCAGGCTTGTTGGGACATTTCCCTTTGAGACAGATCATTCCAGAGCACAAACACAGAAAACAAATCCAAACCTGTTCCTCCAACAATCATTCTAATTAACAAATATTTCTGATTTCCCAGTTCTGATCATGGCCAAAAGACAAATTTATAACCAAACAAGGTGCAGAAGAAGTGAGTGAATTGAGAAGAACTGCAGTTTGGGATTTTAAGTGAATACGAACATAAAGATTACATTAGTTAAATGGAATATTTCAATGCCCACAGTCTCCTCAGAGTTCCAATAAGACATATGACATTGTAACAATCGAAGAAGATAGCTATAGTGCATAACATACTCATAGTTAAATTTGTAAGCACTCCACAACAACTGATCAGGTTTCCTTTGTATATATTATATATAAACATTTTCCATTCTCAAGAAAGCACTGCCTGACAAACGTGTTGTTTGAGCATTTCGGTGAGTAATAAAACATAGTTCAGTGTGTCTTGCAGTCAAGCTTGTGTCCAGACAAACTAGGGACTCTTTGTGCTACATATTCCACAATATTTGATTATAAAACACAATTTGCAGCGATTTAACCCATCACTACAGAGGCGTGTTAAAGGCGTATTTGCAGCCAACTTAAGGGCAAGGCCTACGCTAGAGAAAAGCCTTCTCCAACAACCCGTTTGAAAAGCAAATTAAAAGAGAGCTCAAGAGTGAGAGAAAAACAATAGAAACCATTCTGCATCAACACGCTGTTAACCAGCAGCAGTTCAGGAATGACAGAATGGCAGTATGCCAGTCGAACAAGTACTAACAATATGAGACTGCTACCAGTATGAGAGTATTATTCCAGTATCAGTGTACTACCAGTATGAGAGCACTATGCACTATGCAATTATGAGTCATATATAGATAAAGGCTGGGATGATGTAGATATACTTGTGCACACGCACACACACACACACACACACACACACACACAAACATACACAAATACACACACACACACACACACACACACACGCTGAAACAGAAACACAGAGACATTAACAGAGACACGCACAGGAATACACACACCAAAATCACACATAGACAGATATACAGGTAAAGATACAGAATAATACACATTGACACAAACGCCCACACCCACTCCCCCCCCCACACACACACACACACACGTCATGAATACAACTGACTGTATGTATGTCTGTTTTGGGACAACATTCTCTCAGTATGAGGAAAATGTCAGTTAAACAGTGATAACAATATCTTGAACCACATCTTCTTTCTCCTATTGTACTTACGAGACTTCATGAGTAAATATCTTTCTTTCTGGGGGGAGTTTCTATGAACTTCTACCTGGACAGGTACAATCCCAGGACAGGCTGAGCAGCAGTGGCTAAAAGGCAAACAGTGAGAGCCAGAGTGGAAAGTTAAGCCACTCCTTTAAAACGAAAAAAAGAAAAGAAAAAAAAAAAGGACTTTGTCCAGGGGACACCGGCATCTGATTGGCTGTGGCTCCCACAGTGGTGAAACCTAATCTGCCTCACACTCCCGGGAGATTTCTACCTGTGTCAACTGTAAACCTGCTTACCTGAGTCCCAACAAGGTGAGCGGAAATTGCCATGGCAGAGGAGGGAGGAGCAAAGGGGGGAAAAAAAGTGATCAACGTAGGGAACTGCCCCGACCAGATCTGGGAGAACGTTGAAACGGCTTCCTGAAAAATTTAGAGGGGGGAGGGAGAAAAGTAGAGAGAGGCAACAGTGAGACAATAGAGAAAGAAACGATATCTAAACTAAGACTACACAAGAGGCCATTTTGTGTGCATAGTTGGTATAGAAGTAATGAGTATTATTGTTAGCAATGCACCGGTTGTGTGGGCTGATTCATTTAGCACCTGACATTAAAACAAACAAAATCAGAGCAAAGACACATAAACAACATTAGCAATGTTCCACTCACGCTCGGAGAGGCACAGGAGGCTCATTGGAGAGGAATATGCGAAGATATTTCAGTCTTAGTTCCAATGGGCCCAACTACTCAGCCCTGGACTCTGAGTACACATGTACACACACACCCACACACACACACCCTGTAATCAGAATAAATGACAGCATGTTTGCAGAATGTTACAGTCAGTGTGCACAACACAACACACACAACCAGTGTTATGGCTCGTAAAGTAGAGATTAACATTTCCCTCGGTTGTGGTTCCCCTTCGTGTGCTTACAATAGCTGCATTATTTAAGTGTGTGTGTGTGTGTGTGTGTGTGTGTGTGTGTGTGTGTGTGTGTGTGTGTGTGTGTGTGTGTGTGTGTGTGTGTGTGTGTGTGTGTGTGTGTGTGTGTGTGTGTGTGTGTGTGTGTGTGCGTGCGTGTGTGTGTGTGTGTGTGTGTGTGTGTGTGTGTGTGTGTGTGTGTGTGTGTGTGTGTGTGTGTGTGTGTGTGTGTGTGTTTTCCTCGTTGGCGACTGCCAGACAGGTGCGACGGAGCCAGAACAGACGTTTTCAACTGACTCACAGGGCGCCCCTGTGTCATGCTGCTCTGTGATGTGTGAAACAGTTTGTCACACAATGAAAACAGAAAAAAAAAATCCTGTTTTACTTGTTTTTTTAATGTTTATTCAAAAGGGTTTAATACAAATTGTGACATGTCTAATTTGATTTACTCGACTAAGATTGCAGTGCTTTCATTTTATACTTTGAAATACTGATACATTTTTTCGGGGGACGAGAGAAAAATTTCTAACAATAGTTTTTCCCCTCTATCGTCACTATCACTATTTTACCTCACGGCAGTATTTAACGGCATTCTCACCCTGCTTTACATTCACTACAGTGGCAAATACAAAAACAAACTTTGAGGAAAGTGACACAGAACAGAACAGAACGTCCCCAGAACAGTCAAAAACAAGAGGCAAAATTAAAAGGGGTGATATTATGCCCCAGGTGTGAGTGCGATTGACCATGTACTGGGAGACCTATCCAACATACATCTAGGTCACTCCCACTTTTGATGCTTGTAATGTCTAATCACAATCACACCTGGTGGCATTATATCACCACTTTAAGGGAAGTGATGAAAAGAAAAGAAAATTTCAAACAAGTTTCAAGGAGTCAGGGATATGTAGAGTTCGATCTGGACAGTTGTTACTTTTGAGGATCACATCCAAGAGACTGTTGGGCGTAGGTTTATGTGGATGCGTGGAGCTCTGTCTGAGAAAAGAGAAAGTGCCTTAGATTTGTATTTCAATGACAGGATTCTAAAAAAGTGATCAGCCATATGGTTCTTTTGGGAATTTTTTCATACAATTTACCGAAAATGTATCTGTCTATATCATGAGGAATATCGTTTCCGAGATCGAAATTACCCATGTCTTGATCGATTTTGTGCAAATCACACAGCCCTGCTTTGATTAGCTTTTGCCTAGATCTTTGCATCGGGATGTTGGAAATGTGGAATCCGGCAAATGTGTGTTTTTTGTATTCAAAATGGTTACATTTGTTGTTTTTATAAGTTGGGGATAGTACCAAGTGTGTATTTAAACAATGGGTAACGGTTAGTGAAAGACCACATTTTTATTTAAATACCCCTTTATCAAATAATCCTAACATGCTTCATGGTTTTACACCATGAATCTGCTTGCTCTGTGTGAGGAGGCTAATTGTTGCTCCCAGGTGTGCAGCCTCATCTAATTAATTAATTATCTAACGAGCTCCCCCTGATCCCTTAAACACTTGGGTCGAATCCCATTTCTTTGCTCAAAGGAAAATCTCAGCCCTAGCCCTCGCTGTTGCGCGTTCACGCGCCGTGGAGCCATGTCCCAATACCAGTTTAAAGGTAGCTTAAGGGGTAAGGGGGAGGGCTAACATCCCCTCAAAATTGAGATTTTCGATGGGCACCCTCAAAGCGCTTCAGTTGTGACTTGCTCCCACAATACCTTGCGAGAAAACTGAAAATCAAGAAATATCCTAGACAAGATGGAGGGCGAAAAGATGCGACAGGATTTGAAAAACACAAATTTAAGTGTTTTCTCTGTAATAAACTATTCATTATTTTACTAATTATCCTCTGCAGCCCGGCCGCGGACTCTTGGAAGATCTGGATATCATACGACATGAGCCCGGGGCAGCTCCCCGACCCTGGGCCGCCCGACCCCGGTCCTCGGCCGGGCTGCAGAGCCCGTGATAGGGCTCTGCAGCCCGGCCGTGGACCGGGCGGCCCGCGGTCGGGGAGCTGCCGGGCTCATGTCGTATGATATCCAGATCTTCCATGTTATAGTGACTCCAGGTGAAAAATATACTAATATATTATATTAGTAATATTATATAAGTAATGTTATATTTATCGAAATGTAGTTTCAATGCATGATAGACATTCGTTATAACCAGATACATAACCACCGCGGGTTGAATTGTCATGCACTAATCGCTAGTTAGCGAATTACCTCGCGATCTCCGCAACACAGTTCCATGTCAACACTTGCCCTATTTTAATGTCCCATTTCGCCCATTTGATTGCATGTGGGGTAATGTGTTAGGGCTGTAGAACGGACTCTCGGAAGATCTGGATATCATACGACATGAGCCCGGCAGCTCCCCGATCCTGGGCCGCCCGACCCCGGTCCACGGCCGGGCTGCGGCCGTGGACCGGGCGGCCCGCGGTCGGGGAGCTGCCGGGCTCATGTCGTATGATATCCAGATCTTCCATGTTCTAGTGACTCTAGGTGAAAAATATACTAATATAATATATTATATTATATTAAATAATAATAATATAACTAATATAATATATTATATTAGTAATATTATATTAATATTAATATTATATATATTATATATTATATATATTATATAAGTAATGTTATATTTATCGAAATGTAGTTTCAATGCATTATAGACATTCGTTATAACCAGATACATAACCACCGCGGGTTGAATTGTCATGCACTAATCGCTAGTTAGCGAATTAGCTCGCGATCTCTGCAACATGGATAGTTCCATGTCAACACTTGCCCTATTTTCATGTCCCATTTCGCCCATTTGATTGCATGTTTATGGGGTAATGTGTTAGGGCTGTAGAACGGACTCTCGGAAGATCTGGATATCATACAACATGAGCCCGGCAGCTCCCCGACCCTGGGCCGCCCGACCCCGGTCCACGGCCGGGCTGCAGAGCCCGTAATAGGGCTCTGCAGCCCGGCAGTGGACCGGGCGGCCCGCGGTCGGGGAGCTGCCGGGCTCATGTCGTATGATATCCAGATCTTCCCAGGTTTGATGACGTCACCGGGTAGGGTTGTCCCATTTGGTAGGGGATCGGTAAGGGGTAGCAATGAGCATGAGCAATGAGGGTAAGGGGTAGGGTTAGGGTTGAGATGTAGGGTTGAGACAGTGAGCAAAGAAATGGGATTGGGCCTTGATATACATAAACGCCACATTGCTGCGATTAGTCAATGCGGCCGCAGTATTGGAGAGGCCACGATCTGGCCTTTGTTTTTGTTGATTTAAAGTGATACAAGGTTAACATTTCCCAAACGATTTCAATAACTCCTAATTATTCATTGGTTTATGTTCTGGAGTAGAAAACGAAAAATAAAAAATAAAAAATATTTATATAAAATAAAAATATGATTGTATATATATATATATATATATATATATATATAATATATATATATATATATATATATTATATATATATATATTACAATTGTTTTTATTATATATATATATATATATATATATATATATATATATATATATATATATATATATATATATATATATATATATATATATATATAATAAAAAGAAAAAAATTGAAATTGGTTTAGAAATGTAAAACTTTATAGTGTTATTTATCTAGAAATACCGCAACTCCACCGTGGCGGTGGCGGCGGTGACGTTAGCCTACGACACAAAGGACAAAGCTGCGTCTATTTATGCCTAAATATGTCTATGCGCAAACAGACCTGTTTGTCATAGCTCCCTGTTCAGCTTTCAGCAGACGCTCCCAACACACTGATTGATTACCACCATTACACCAAACCAGTCTGATTGTGGATCTTCGAGTCATTATATTCAATAAAGTTTGATGAAAAAAGTAGCCCAACAATTGTGCTTCATCGTTTCCCAGATACTGTCCTGCTAGCTTGGAAAATTAAACAATGTTGCTTTTGCACATTCAACCCCCCTTGTAAACAGCCATCACCTTGTTCAACAGATTCTGAAATGTTTGAACTAGTTTTTGCGTTTTTCTTGATCTAATAAGGATCCTGTTGATTTCGCCAGGTTGCAGAGCTAGCATAGCAGCTATTTTGTTGAGTGCTGAGTGGATGGGGCACATTTCGTCCAATCAGAGTGGATTAGCATTCTCAGATTGCAGGATGAACACAATCTTGTCTCATTAAACCTGCTGCTAGCATTGTCTTGTTCAGAGTAGACAATAAATACAGAACAGACAGAACAAATTAGTCAAATTAATTACATGAAGATCGTTGACAACATGCTTGATATGGATTTAGACATTATCTTGTTATTATTCAGCATGTTATTATTCATCCAGTAACAGAGCAGGACTATATCCTTTCTATCAATATGAGCTGTGGCTGGTGTTATCAGTAAATATCAGCAAGCCTTTGATTCGTGGTTTAACTGTTATGCGTGGCCACATAGACTTTGTGATGCTGTCCAAAAAGTAAATGTTGACATTGGGATCCAACCCAAAATCAAACAACTCATTTTATTTCGTTTTTAAACAAAAAAAATGGGTGATTTCTTCTGCAGCACACAGGCAGCTGCATATACTTACTACAAATGACAAATAAAGGCTGAATACACATACTGAACATCCACAAAATACACAGACAGGTCACATACAGAAGGGATTACACAATGCCAACAAGTACTAAAAGCAAATGGAAGAAATACATTAATCACCTCGTATGACAATAAATGTAACTATAAAATGAGGCGGCGTGTGCGTGGGCGGATGAAATACAATGCTCAAATCATGTTAAAATGCTTTTGATTCATCCAACCAATCATCACTCCTAAATAAAAAGATTAGGAGGGCGACAAGCAGACTCTTCCATCAAGCACCTGATGAAAGAGCAGAGCTTAATGAGCCAACGTGATTAATGACCAGGGATACTTGGAAGTTCGAGGAAAATGTCAGCACTAAAAGGTATGGTTATTATAATATTGGAGGGCTGGAGAGTGAATAGTTTTGCCACAGCTAAGGTCTCAGATTGCAGTTCTGTGACCAGAAGGTCTGATTTTGTTCTCTGACTGGAGATTGCTGCTCTGTGACGAGAAAGTTAGATTGGTGTAAGCCTGCCGGGTCTGTGAGCTGAAGGTAAGCCTGTTGTTCTGTGTCTAGATGGGAGTTAATATTGGCCACTGTTCATGTCCATAGGGGAGGGGAAAGGTGAACTGAGTGCCACGTCTCTGCTTCCATCTCGGATAAGACTTGATTCTTTTACACTGTCATGCAGGTGGCCGCACATTCCCGTTCTCTTGCATTTTCACACACACACACACACACACACACACACACACACACACACACACACACACACACACACACACACACACACACACACACACACACACACACACACACACACACACACACACACACACACACACACACACACACACACACACACACACACACACACACACACACACACACACACACAAATGCACTTTTCGTGCTGCCTCAAACTTTTGATGAGAAGTAAACTATTTCAAGACTTTCGTGGTGCTGGGGAACAATTTGAAATGAAATGCTGGTATTTCAACACAGTGATCTAAATTCACAGAATCCCATTCTTTCTTTCCCTCTCTGTCTCACTCTTTGCACAGATACTGTTCCCTGTCTTCTCTCAGCAGGGCCTGGGAGGAAGAGGTCTGTCAGGATGCACTCCCCTCTACTCTGGACATCCATATTTCATGTGCACAATCATCCTGTTTTAAACAGCATGAATATGGAAGACAGGAAGCGAGCTGCAGCGAGGTCATCATTACACACACGCACGCACGCACAAACACGCACACACACACACAAACACGCATACACACATACAGAAATACATAACACACACACAGTGACATGCAAACAAACACACACACATACAACAAACACGCATGCACACATCAGAATACTAACACACACACATGTGACATGCAAACATACACACATACATAGACATAGAATAGAACACAGAGTCCATGAACATACTCATGCACACACACACACACACACACACACCACACACACACACACACACACACACACACACACACACACACACACACACACACACACACACACACACACACACACACACACACACACACACACACAAATACATACACACACATCAGAAGAAGCTTGAATGTGGTATTTAAAACAGAGTAGAACTAATGTACTCCTTTCCATATCTAAACTGAGGGATCCTCCTGTGTTTTCTTTCCCCTCCTCTCTTCCAGCTGGCTCTGAATATTGTTTTCCTCGCCCTTCTAAAGGGCTTAGGGTGACAAAGGACTGTATAAATATACATGTCTTGTCTTGTCAATTTTAACTGTCAAATGTCAACAGCAGCAGCATTTGTGTCAGATCCGTTTTTAAATAAAGACAGGCTCCCACTATCGAGGGAGGAATTAATTTATCCGTTCAAGTTGGATGACAAGCGGGGTTCTTCTTTTACAGACTGGTGGAAGGGTGTGTATAATTGAGGATAATTTCTGGTTCAAGTTCCTTGTTTATCCTGCGTAGCTGTGATGAGATACTGGTTATTCTGAGAGCAGTTATGTTGGTTGTCTCATTAGCCTTGAACTGTTCCTGATGTCACCCGAGTCATTATTTGAGGAGTTGGAATTCCCCTTCATTCCTTTCTCAGCCCTTCAAAATTGGAATGCATAGAGAGCGAGCGAGAGAATGTTGAGCTCAAATTGGAAAACACAGTCCTGGTCCTCAGCTTAACTGGGTCAAAATGATTGCTTGTTGGAAATTAGGGTTAGGGTCAGGGTTAAATTAACCAGAACCACCTTCTGGTGACAAACCCACCAGGGGTAACCTCCTAGCGTCACACTAACCAGGGCCACCTTATATTGTCAAACTAACCAGGGCCACCTTGTATTGTCAAACTAGTCAAACTAACCAGGGTCTATTTCTTGTTTACCCTGTGTACCAATGTGATATAGAGAAAGTAATCTTGGAGGAACAAAGGTTGGTTTTTTCATTCCACACCTGTTGGTTGGTTTTTATTTGTTTATTGAAGTATTTAGAAGTGATTAGGTTAAGGTATGAGGCCAGAGATGGCTAAGTTTAGGTTTTCGGTTAAAGATGGTTAAGTTTGGTTAAGTATGGTTAAGTATTAGGTCAGTTATGATAATTTAAATATTAGGTTAGAGACAGTTAAGTTTAAGGTGTTAGTTCACTGGTTAGCTGTAGGTATCAGGTTAGAGATTGTGATAGCTTGGTGCAGTTAAGTTACGGTGTGGTGTGGTTAAGGTAAGGGTTTAGCAAGGTAAAGTGCTGGTGAGATAAACATTATCCTCTGCTCATTGTTTGGGTCACGGCTCATTCAGAGGAGAGCAGGTCAAGTTGAAAAAAGTAGGGCACTCTGAAGTAACTTCCTCAGCACACAGACCCATTAATTTGACAACCTAACGACATTGTTCGATAAGCCATTAGTCCCAAAATGCAAGAACCGCCATCGTCTGATAAACTGCTGTGTGTGTGTGTGTGTGTGTGTGTGTGTGTGTGTGTGTGTGTGTGTGTGTGTGTGTGTGTGTGTGTGTGTGTGTGTGTGTGTGTGTGTGTGTGTGTGTGTGTGTGTGTGTGTGTGTGTGTGTGTGTGTGTGTGTGTGTGTGTGTGTGTGTGGTGTGTGTGTGTGTGTGTGTGTGCGTGCGTGTGTGCGTGCGTGCATGCGTGCGTACGTGCGTGCATGTGTGTGCTATATTGAAATGCATGAGATGGGTGATGCTGTGTGTTGTCCTATTTGTCAAATGTCACAGTGACGGTAGGCAGGACAGACGTGAAGCGAGACATTTACACAGTAGACACTGGAGCCAATACTAAAGATGAACAGAGAACACCACTGGGAGACGGGACAGGGAGGCAGACATATGAGCTGGAGAGAGAGAGTGACAGAGCGAGAGATGTAGAGGAAGATATATATATATATATATTTATATATACAGTATATATATGCATATATGTGTGTGTAGAGAAAGGGATATATTGAGGGACAGAGAATGAATCAGAGACAGAGAAATACAGAGATATGTATCTCTATATATAGAGGGTAATACAGATAGTGAATTATAAAGAGAGATACAGAGGGACAGTTAGAAATGGAGAGAGAAATAATGAGATGAAGGGTGAAAGAGGGATCCATAAACAGAGAGAGATAGAAAGAAGCAGAGTTACAGAGGGAGATAGAGAGATAATGACACATGAAGGAGCTTGAGGGATAAAGAGTGAGAGGGGTACAGAGAGGTGGAGATATATAGAAGGAGAGACACACACAGAGAGACATGGGGAAAATATAGAGGGAGGGAGAGAGGCGGGCTAAGGGTGAGGGGTTAGCGAGCGAGACAGGCAGAGAGACTGTGTGTGTGTGTGTTTCTAGGCTGCCCTCTGACTTTTATCTGTCTCCAAGGAGGAAGGGGTCCATGGCATCAGATGTAGATGAATTAACTTACTCCGCAACTAGACGTTAAACACTGCTGTCCCACGCCACCATGCACAGAGTCATGTGTGCGTGTCCGTGGGCGGGTGTGGGTGCGCTGAGAGAGAGAGAGAGAGAGAGAGAGAGAGAGAGAGGAGAGAGAGAGAGAGAGAGAGAGAGAGAGAGAGAGAGAGAGAGAGAGAGAGAGGTGACAAATAGTGTAGTTGTCAGAGAACCCCTTCAACCTTGTCTCCCTACCTCTCCTCTACTCCTCTCTCCCCCTTTCCTTAGCTAGAGTAGCGATCACCTTAGAGAGAGAAGAGGAAGCAGAGGAGAGAGGAGAGACGAGAGAGATAGAGAGCAGAGAGAGAGAGAGAGAGAGAGAGAGAGAGAGAGAGAGAGAGAGAGAGAGAGAGAGAGAGAGAGAGAGAGAGAGAGAGAGAGAGAGAGAGAGAGAGAGAGAGAGAGAGAGAGAGAGAGAGAGAGAGAGAGAGAGAGAGAGAGAGAGAGAGAGAAGCAGACTCATAGGAGGAGGAGATGGACAGAAATAAGAGAGAGAGTAGGAGACAGAGACAGAGACAGAGGAGAAAGGGGCAGATTACAGTGAAGTGGCTGGGAAACAGATTGAAAATCTTGCAGTAGGAAGAGAGAGACATAGACCATGTGATCGCAGCCGGACGTGCTGCCGGTTCATCGGCAGTTGAAATGGAGGGTAAGCATTTGCATATCTCTCTCCCAGAGAGAGTCGTGATGGCAGGGACCATCCCATGTATAATGTATGTATCAGGCACTTAAAATGAACATACATGGTCCTGGAACATCCCGGATGGACTTTATCTATGTGAGATAAGTCCGCTCCCCACGGGGTGTGTGACCAATCTCCCCTCTCCAGTGTGACCATATCCCGCCGCAGCGCTAGGTCTCAGGAGCACAAGTGCTCCCAGCATGCATCTGGGCCACCCCCCAGAGCTCTGGAAGCACCTTGGATCCGTGGCGCCAAGATATTTCCCCGATGCTAACAAGGCGCTCAGCTGAGATGTTGATGCATCTCGGCCCGCCACTCCTGACCTCGTCAGGGTTAAGGTTAAGGTAAGGGTTAATGGGTTAGGGCGATGGTTAGGGTTAACCCTAACCTTTTAAATAATGTATAAATGAATACCGTATTTATTAAACATGAACACCATGAACCATCAGTAAACTGTAAACTAACAGTTAGTTAATTGTTTGGTTATGCTTATTAGTGCAATAACTAATGGCGATTAGTGGTTAATCAATGTACTTGTATGATAAAGGATTAATTTTTCTTGTCTGAGGATGAATAAAGAACTTTGGGATTTAGATTCCTGTGCAATCTCAGTTTTGCCGGAGAGCTGCACTGGGGTTTGTGACAGCCGGGTTCATCCAAGCATTCAAATAGAGAAAAAGCCATGAAACGGTTTAGAATGCAGATAGGTGTGGTCATATAAGGACATTCTAATCAGGCTGCGCTGTGCTTTAGTGTCTCAGGTTCGTTTTACTTTAGTGTGGCCATTTTTGGAAAAAGGTGTACTCCCGCTTACATGGGTTTACTATGTCTACTTCCCAGAAGATGAGGATTTACCGACATGTAAACAGAGCCGCTGTGATGCCATCCATCAACCCCGTAATGCTGAAACCTCGGTCGGAAATGTGCTCCGACTCAACCACCGACACGCTCAGCCACCCAACAACAAACCATTTGAATCAACTTGTTTAAAAACGTCTTGGCAATTTGTCGCGCCGTGTGTACAGTGTGTTTATTTCCCCAGGTAATTTAACCCCCCCTAATTCCCCGAGCCCACACACCCCAGCGTCTCCTTTGCCGGCACAGCAGGAGACGAAGCTTGCCCTGAAAGCCGCGTCTTGTTTAGTGTTTATGAAAGCAGTGCCAGTTTTTTTTTTTCACTTTGTTGGGGAGGGCCTTGGTGCATTTGGGGGGGGGGGGGGAATTAAATGTCTATAAATATTAAAAAGTCCCTCTTCCCGCTCGCCTAACTGCGCGTCGGAAAAGCCTCAGGCTCGCGGTCGCCGCCGACTTCTGAGGGAGCTCTGAAATCCGGTGTCGTTTAGTTGTACGGTTTAGTTTGTTGTGAATAACTTTCCGATATTAGACACGGAAAGTGTGCCGCTAGCAGGGGGGAAGGATAAACATAACCCTTATTTGGAGACGTAATTATACCCGTCTACATGTTCTCCCTCCATCACTGCGGTCTGACTTCAGGGATCCCACTCACAGATTCACTGGTGTTCAGATTGGATTGTTTGTTTTTTTAAATGTTGCTCATCTATCCGTCACACATCTAGGTGGACACGCCCACCTGTGATGTCATAAGGGGCAGATTCCCAAAACGGCTTGTCACGGCTAATCAACCCACACCTGGTGGCATGTCATGGGACCTTTAAAATAGAGTCCTCTGAGTTTATTTTAAGTAAACAATAGTAATATTAATAATAATATAGTAATATTCT
>OLKM01000449.1:167437-182437 GCA_900291075.1 Melanogrammus aeglefinus
GTTAACCTAGTGATGGTTAGTGCTGCCACTTGGTCCCATGAACATCCTCACTGTACCCACGGAGATGTATTATTAATTCTCCTTCTTCTGAAAAATGGACTTATTGGAAGTCGCTTTCGATAAAAGCTTCTGCTGAACGCCCTGAATGTGAATGTAAATGTAAGTCCGATTGGATTATGCCACTCTGTCATCACGTTCTAAGAGTAGGAGGAGGGCTACGATGCGACACCACTCCTACTGTTCCTGCACAACGCCTGAGGAGGAAGCATGAGAGAGCTGACTGTTGATCTGTGGACCAGCGATGTTCAAAGGTCCCTGATTGGGTTAGAGATGGTTTACCACAGGCCCACTTCCTGTTCCTGTGTCCAGTCAGCGACATTAGCCTCCATTGGCTGCCTGGTCGGTGGGCGGACTGGGTGGCTGCTCTGTTATCAGAGCTGTGACAGATGTGGCCGCCGTTAAGTTTCCTGTTGACATGTCAGAAGGAAGGGCTTCACACACACACACACACACACACACACACACGCACGCACGCACGCACGCACGCACGCACGCACGCACGCACGCACGCACGCACGCACGCACGCACGCACGCACGCACGCATGCACACACACAAACATTGCATTTATGCTCTTGCGTGTGCTTTCACAAACATACTCATGCACTTGTGTGAGAATGTGTGAACACACACATGGACAGAAACACACACACACACACACACACACACACACACACACACACACACACACACACACACACACACACACACACACACACACACACACACACACACACACACACACACACACACACACACACACACACACACCAAACATTTTCTCAGCATAACCCCTATGTGCCCCAGAGTCTGACTATCTGGATGTGACTGATATCAGAGAGAGAGAGAGAGAGAGAGAGAGAGAGAGAGAGAGAGAGAGAGAGAGAGAGAGAGAGAGAGAGAGAGAGAGAGAGAGAGAGAGAGAGAGAGAGAGAGAGAGAGAGAGAGAGAGAGAGAGAGAGAGGGAGAGTCAGAGAGAGTCAGAGAGAGAGGGAGAGTCAGAGAGAGAAAGGGAGAGTCAGAGAGAAAGGGAGAGTCAGAGAGAAAGGGAGAGTCAGAGAGAAAGGGAGAGAGAGGGTTGAAGTACAACGCTACAAGTACACAGATAGAGAGTAAAGGCACAGTGTATTTATCATATATATCTATACATGGCGATGTCTGAGGCGCTTGACGCTGAATCAGGTACGTCTCCGCTTCTGTTTCAGTCCACATATCTGCTGCTCCAACATAACAGGAATACCGAGTGCTCCGTGGTCTCCGGGAGCTGCGTAACAAAGCCCACTCTTGTTGATGTTCCTGTGCGGCCTGGCTGTAATCCTCAGATAACTTTGTGTCTGCCCCGTGTTGCATTTGGGCTTTAGCTGTGAACTCGGCTCCACCACAAACTGCATGCGGTGCACTTTGTGGACTTTATTCGTGGGGCCATTTGTGGCCGCAGTAATCAGCCATTATACGTGGATTTGTACAGTCTAGGAGCATGTGAATGCATGAAAAATGGACGGGTGTGTGTGTGTGTGTGTGCATGTGTGTGGCTTTGTGTGCAGGCTCATGTATGTGTTTGTGTGCGTGAGGGGAAGCGGGGGGTGCAGCCTTGTTTGTGTGTTTTCTGTGTGTGTGTGCGCGCGTGTCTGTGTCTGAGCTGAGAGTATGTGTATGTGTGTGCTTGTGTGTGTGCCTCTGCCCGTGTATATACGTACATGTATCTGTGTGTGCGTGTGCATCTGTGTGTGTGTGTGTGTCTGTGTGTGAGCTGGGAGTGTGTGTGTGTGTGTGTGTGTGTGTGAGCTGGGAGTGTGTGTGTGTGTGGTGTGTGTGTGTGTGTGTGTGTGTGTGTGTGTGTGTGTGTGTGTGTGTGTGTGTGTGTGTGTGTGTGTATGTGAGCTGGGTGTGTGTGTGTGTGTGTGAGCTGGGAGTGTGTGTGTGTGTGTGTGTGTGTGTGTGTGTGTGTGTGTGTGTGTGTGGTGTGTGTGTGTGTGTGTGTGTGTGTGTGGAGCTGGGAGTGTGTGTGTGTCTGTGTGTGTGTGTGTGTGTGTGTGTGTGTGTGTGTGTGTGTGTGTGTGTGTGTGTGTGTGTGTGTGTGTGTGTGTGTGTGTGTGTGAGCTGGGAGTGTGTGTGTGTGTGTCTGTGTGTGTGTGTGTGTGTGTGTGTGTGTGTGTGTGTGTGTGTGATGGATGTGTGTTGTGAGCGCTGGGAGTGTGTGTGTGTGTGTGTGTGTGGTGTGTGTGTGTGTGTGTGTGTGTGTGTGTGTGTGTGTGTGTGTGTGGTGTGTGTGTGTGTGTGTGTGTGTGTGTGTGTGTGTGTGTGTGTGTGTGTGTGTGTGTGTGTGTGTGTGTGTGTGTGTGTGTGTGTGTGTGTGTGTGTGTGTGTGTGTGTACATGTGAGCCCGGCAGCTCGGGGTGCTGTGTGGAGATAAGGCCGTCTGGTGCCTGAGAGCCAGAGAGATGGTGTGAGTAAGCCCGCAATCCTTATCCTGTCAACCCCCTCCACACCCGCCGCTGTGAGGCGCACGCACACCCCGGGATTAACGCTGCCGCATGTACCATTTCAATGGCTGAGATTTGGTCTCACACACGCGCACACACGTCACGCACACACACACACACACACACACACACACACACACACACACACACACACACACACACACACACACACACACACACACACACACACACACACACACACACACACACACACACACACACACACACACACACACACACACGCAGGATTAACCCCTTCTGTGTCCGTCCTTGCACGGTGACTCTTTAGCCCCACTCCAGCCGGGACACCATTGACTCCTCCGTCGCACGTTGCCATGGCTACAGGGATCTTTGAACGTGAGATAGGCAAATCCATATAAGTCAGGCGCTGCGCGACTGACATCCACTCGTAGCTACCGCCACCTCCCCTCCCCCCACGACGAGACCACACCAGAGGGGAGAGAGGGGGAGAGACGTGGAGGCGATGGAGCTCTCACCATGTTCAGGGGGGGGGGGGGGGCACTCAGCGCTAACGTCTTCATGCTCAGAGCTGGACTCTGAGCTGGACTCTGAGCTGGACTCTGAGCTTGACTCTGAGCTGGACTCTGAGCTGGACTCTAGACTGAGCTGGACTCTAGACTGAGCTGAACTCTAGACTGAGCTGAACTCTAGACTCTGAGCTGGACTCTAGACTCTGAGCTGGACTCTAGACTCTGAGCTGGACTCTAGACTCTGAGCTGGACTCTAGACTGAGCTGGACTCTAGACTCTGAGCTGGACTCTGAGCTAGACTCTAGACTCTGAGCTGAACTCTAGACTCTGAGCTGGACTCTAGACTGAGCTGAACTCTGAGCTGAACTCTAGACTCTGAGCTAGACTCTAGACTCTGAGCTGGACTCTAGACTTGCGTTGCGTTATAGAGTTTCACTCCTAAAGACTCAGGTCTTCCTTCTTCTCAGCGGTGGATTTGGGTTCAGTGGTAGCGAGTGAATAGGTTTGTTTTGAGTGTGATTCTTAAATTCCACTTCTTTGAACACCTGCTGTTATTCGCCTCGGAGGAAAAAATATCCTCGGTTTACAAAATGACCAGGTTGAAAACGACAGCCCATAAGGAAGGAATGGGTCACGTCGTAGCAAACAGCTGTTGGCCAATAAGAGACCAGTAGTCTCCAAAACTGGTAAATATTATTATTAACGGAAAGATGCTGAATACCCAGCACTCAAAAACAAATGATAATTCATATATCATGCAAATATCAAGACTAATAATATATAAATAATATCTAAATATATCAATATATATATATTTAAATGCATCGATTTTTACCAACCTCTTTTTTGGGTGACTTTAAGAAAGTGATATAATAATATGATAAACGTGTTTTATTCTAGAATAACACACACACACACACACACACACACACACACACACACACACACACACACACACACACACACACACACACACACACACACACACACACACACACACACACACACACACACACACAATCATAAATGTCTAGCTTAAACTTCGGAGGTCCTGCCCTGTGGAGACGGACCCTGGTCTGGTTTCACGGACTCTGGCTCCTATCAGGCTGCTGAATCAGCAATAGTCTGCATATGCATCCTTAATGACACATGACGGCGGTGCATCTCTGAGAATATCGTGCTTTAATGCCTGTCTGAATAACGCGCACGCCCTGACCTGATGTGCACTAATTAGACCCCAAAAAACAATTACGCTAAATATTGTTGTCGGCTGTCATGCATTTCGAGCGTATTAGTGTATTAGGCCAATTTACATCTGTGCCATTTTAAAGGAAAACGATGTACGGGAAAGTGCTTCGCAGACAGCCTGTGTGTGCAGCGGGGTGGGGGAGGGAGCAGGGGAGAGGGGAGGAGAGGTTGTTGATGCTCACCCCCCCCCCCCCCCCCAGCCACAGAGGAGAGGAGCGAATGCATTGCGCAGGGAGAGCAGGAGGAGGAGGAGGGCCTACAGCTATTGTTCATGTCCGCCGTGAACAAAGGGCTCATCGGGGTCTGCGTCAGCCCACAGCAGGTCCAGTCTACCCCCAAGGCCTCATGCTGGACTAAACCACCGATAAACCCCCGAACCCCGCTCGGTTGTCCCGTCCGCCGGTCCCGCTGAGCCGGTCCCGTCCGTCCCGGTGCGCCGTGGTGTTGGAGCGGCCCTGCGCGTCTTTACGCACGGAGCGCAGCGTCCTGTAAACACCCCGTCTCCCGGAGCTCCTCTGCAGGTAAAGAGACCCCTTCCCCCCCCACCCCCCCCCGCCGAGGGGGTCCGAGCCCCGGGGAGACCCGAACGGTGTCTCCCCCCCGGCCCGGGTCGGACTGGATGCGGGTTCTGCGTCTTGTTTTCGGGGCTTTTTGTCGGTAAATCGCCCAGGCTAAAGGGGTTAGCATTGCGGCTAACGTTAGCCCAACAAGCTACGAGAAGCTTAATGCTACCGTTAGCGGAGGGGCTGCAGGCCCGGGGGTCCGGCTCGGCGTCCCCGGGTTGGGTGATCGATATCTGGTGTGTTGTGGATCGTCCTCGGACTGAGGGTCGTAATGAACCAAAGAACTAGAGAAACAGAAACATAGCTCGGCTCCGAGCCGTGATCACCGAGCTAGCTGTTAGCATAGCTTTGCTATTGTAGCTCTGCCGACTCCCATGAATACTTAATACTCAATGCTTATTACTGAATACTTATCAGAGTACCGGGAGAGCCCGCCGTGCACCGCGGGGTGAGAATACTATCGTTAACAGGGGATGCAATTTGCAATTTCTAATTAGTGTCGGAGCCGTGATTAAAACCTGCAGGCTTAAGACGGTGATCATAACCTGGTGAACGGTCAACCCTTCAGATGGACGCATTCAACTGAGCCCAGATGCGGAGGTTAGGTTCTGTTTTAATGCTTTGGTTCCTATTGGTCCATATTATATATTGATGACCTGAGTCCGTGAGACTCACCTGACTGTGTGCGTGTTTTTGTGGTCCTGTGTCTGTGTGTGTGTGTGTGTGTGTGTGTGAGAGATGTTTGTGTGGGCCTGTGTGTGTGTGTATAATGTTTTTGTGGGCCTGTGTTTTTGTAGTCCTGTGATGTGTGTGTGTGTGTGTGTGTGTGTGTGTGTGTGTGTGTGTGTGTGTGTGTGTGTGTGTGTGTGTGTGTGTGTGTTTGTGTTCCCGTGTGTGTGTGAGTGTGTAATGGTTGTAAGAGGAGAGAGGAGCAGGATTCCCAGTAGAGGAAGTGAGTCTGCTGATGTGATTGTGACGGCCTGTCATTAACCACCAAAGGAAAGCAGGGCAGCTAATGGGGCTCTCAACAACTAATGGACACATAACTATTGATTATTTATTTATCCCTCCATTTGTTTTTCTATGGCAGAGCGGTCATCGTTGCTCACTTGTGCTTCTCATCGCGTGTAAACAGAAGTTATTACACATATTTATAGTTACTAAATCGCTATATGCCTCCTGGATTATTTAATAATGACTGCTTTCTATCTATGTTACAAAAACATTGCACTTGCAATCACACACATGGAGTTGTGTAACATTGTAGAATTCACCGTTACAAATATCAGTGCTCTGGTTACAAATATCGCTGTCTTGAAGGTGTGGTTCTAAGATGTAGTAAAAAGCCAGATACAAACAACTGTCTATCCCCACCTCCCTCTCTTTAAATAACTCTGTTAGAGTTCCCTCTCTGTGATACAATCCAGCCAGAATCCCTCCAATTGGTTTAGGACTGCTTACTTTTGGGAGAAGTACTTCTAAATCCATTGATTGGCCCATTTCATCTCAAGAGATTGTCTTCCTCCTCTGAAAGGTGGCCGTGCCGTCTCCTTAATGCAGACTTCCCCCAGATGCTACAATATCCCAAATTCAATAAGAACAGAAATGCTTTTCTTCTAGGACTGAGTGAATATCACATCCTGTGCAGCCAACTCTGAATTCACATGAATGATCTGCATGTCAACACTGACTGAATCATTCAAACACACGGTCCTGTATTGAACATGGAGACAGACAGACAGGCAGGCAGACAGCAGACAGACAGACAGACAGACAGGCAGGCAGACAGACAGACAGACAGACAGACAGACAGACAGACAGACAGACAGACAGACAGACAGACAGACAGACAGACAGACAGACAGACAGGCAGACAGGCAGGAAGTAGAGAAGCTAAGTGAGGCGTAGAGCAGAGGTCATGACCCCACATCCTCAACGGCTTGACGGCCTTTTTTAACTGTGTGTGTGTGTGTGTGTGTGTGTGTGTGTGTGTGTGTGTGTGTGTGTGTGTGTGTGTGTGTGTGTGTGTGTGTGTGTGTGTGTGGTGTGTGTGTGTGTGTTGGTGTGTGTGTGTTGTGTGTGTGTGTGTGTGCCATCCATGAGAGGAGAACGGTTTAGGGTCGATGTTCTCTAGTTAGAAACAGCATGCAGCCTGACTTCTATATTCACCTGAACCTGTAGCAGAGGCCGTCATGCTGTGTGTGTGTTGTTGAAGGGCATCACGTCCACCAATGACCACCCACAGCACAGGAAGTGGTAGGGCTGAACGATTTGGGGAAATGATCGAAGTGTGATTATGCAATATTTCTTTATAAATTTCCTGATGGTCTGTATTATTCACTAAACGAGCAAAGCATCTTTCTGGAGTACGACCAGAACAACTTTGGAAGCAGTGCACATATAAACTGCTCTTTCCTTTGGGCCAGGTGTTGAGATGAGTTGATGCATGAATTTGGTATTGTGACGTCTTTTTACTTTTGAATTTTAAAATAAAAATAAATACAACTCCTGATCTCAATTCAGTAACAAATCCAAAATGTATAATAGATAATAATATTTTTTCGCAGCCTTCGCTATTTGCAACTCGTATTCTATTACATGGCCTTGTTGGTTTGAATTGGATTCATCTTGCAGCCCATGGCGTTAGTGTTATTACCACGATAACGGAGTGCGTTTTACGTCCTTTCGGTACACATCACAGCATCGTCCTGAAGTAAGGACCAAGTAGTCATTAATGAAGTAACGTGGTAAACAGTGTATTGAAATGGATACAAAGGGAAGGTAGTTTGAGTCCTTTGGCGCTGTTGTTTTAAACCTTACAATTCATGATGGAGTGACCAGAACGCCACGGTGAACTAACACGTTGATATCACTGTTGATGTTACAGTTACTGTTGATGTTACAGTACTGTTGATGTTACATTACTGTTGATGTTACATCACTGTTGATGTTACATCACTGTTGATGTTACGTTACTGTTGATGTTACGTTACTGTTGATGTTACAGTACTGTTGATGTTACATCACTGTTGATGTTACAGTACTGTTGATGTTACAGTACTGTTGATGTTACATCACTGTTGATGTTACATCACTGTTGATGTTACATCACTGTTGATGTTACATCACTGTTGATGTTACATTCCTGTTGATGTTACATTACTGTTGATGTTACATCACTGCTGCCTGGCAGCCATACGCTGTAGAGAGCTGCTGTTGACCTCTCTGTGTCTCCCTCCCTCCCTCCCTCTCTCTCTCCCTCCCCTCCTCCCTCCCTCCCCCCTCTCTCCCCCAGGCTGTTCGTCCAAGTCGTTCAAGCTGTACTCGCCCAAGGAGCCTCCGAACGGTAGCTCCTTCCCTCCCTTCCACCCCGGCAGCATGCTGGACAGAGACGTCGGGTGAGTCGCCGTCCGGCCAGGCTGTTGGCCGCGCCCCCCCACTCCTCCTCCTCCTCCACCACCACCACCACCTCCTGCACCACCACCACCACCACCACCTCTTGCACCACCACCACCACCTCCTGCACCACCACCTCCTCCACCACCACTCCTCCTGCACCACCACCACCACCACCTCCTGCACCACCACCACCACCTCCTGCACCACCACCACCCCCTCTTCCTCCTCCTCCTCCACCACCACTCCTCCTCCAGAACCACTCATCCATCACCACCACTCTTCCTCCATCACCTCCCCTCCACCCCTCCTCCACCACCACCCCCCTCCCAGCTGTCAAATGAACCCACAGAAAGTGGCTCAGCTAACCTCAAAATCCATCGTCGTCGTTGTTGTTGTTGTTGTTGTTGTTGCTGCTACATAGATGTTGGGCTGTGCTGGTTTATCCCCACGCCGTGTGTGTGTGTGTGTGTGTGTGTGTGTGTGTGTGTGTGTGTGTGTGTGTGTGTGTGTGTGTGTGTGTGTGTGTGTGTGTGTGTGTGTGTGTGTGTGTGTGTGTGTGTGTGTGTGTGTGTGTGTTAATGGAGCCGATGAATGGCGTCGTTATTAAGTTTGCAGAAGTGCTGCACATTTATTGCCTCGTCTGGTGTTTGTGCACAGGCGTCTTAAGCCTATAATTGTCTCGTTACAGCGTTAATGTCGTAATAGTCGAGTTGGACCGTTAAACCTGAACAGAATCCTCCTGAACTTGCGTGTGTTTGTGTGTTTGGAGTATCCCTTATTCATAGTGTCCTTGTTTTTAATCTCCTGCTCTCTCTCTTTCTGCAGTCCCACCCCGATGTATCCCCCCACGTACCTGGAGCCTGGCATCGGGTAAGAGCCCCCGGGGCCTGTCTCACCCTCCTACCCTCCAACCCCGGGCCGTGGTTCTAGCCTGGCCCGTCGCAGCCTCTTTGATTCCACTCAGAGTTGTTCCGACACCGTTTTTTCCTTCCCGATACCGATTCGTGAACATGAGTATAGGTTTAGTATCTTCACCCTTGTAGTAAATTAGTCACGTGATGGTATCGGATCGGCGCATAGACTTGCCTACCCGCAGATACACAACACTGCACTTTAAGCAGTATTGGAGGAACTTCCGATACTGCTATCGGTATCAGAACCACTCATTAGATTAGCTCCCCCCCCCCCCCGTGTCCCCCTCTCCCCCCCGGTGTCCCCCTCTCCCCCCCGGTGTCCCCCTCTCTCCCCCCCGGTGTCCCCCTCTCCCCCACGCGGTGCTCTCCCCCTCTTCCCTCTCCTCCGGTGTCCCCCTCTCCCCCGGTGTCGCCCCTCTCCCCCCCGGTGTCCCTCTCTCCCCCCCGGTGTCCCCCCCTCCACCCAGGTGTCTCATGCCTTCTCTCTGCGTTCACAGAAGGCCCACGCCATACGGTAACCAGACCGACTACAGAATATTTGAGCTCAACAAGCGGCTACAGAACTGGACAGAGGTATTTGACCTCTAAAGCATGTTGTTGTTTTTTTCCAAAGACTCAAAAGTCGTAGCTACTAGGTGAATAAAGACATGCAGACACGCACTGGGCAGAAGCACTGCGCCGTCTTGTTCATACCGCTGTCTGTCCGCAGGAGTGCGATAACCTCTGGTGGGACGCCTTCACCACAGAGTTCTTTGAAGATGACGCGATGCTCACCATCACCTTCTGCTTGGAGGACGGACCCAAACGCTACAGTAAGAGTCTGCGACGTATGCTGGGCTACCGGCACCGCCTGCAGCCGCGGGGAACGCCTGCAGCCGCGGGGAACGCCTGCAGCCGCGGGGAACGCCTGCAGCCGCGGGGAACGCCTGCAGCCGCGGGGAACGCCTGCAGCGGCGGGGAACGCCTGCAGCTGTTCCCCACTCTGTGGACTCTACGTCTACAGAGTAGTGCAGAAGACGAGGGACCAATGCGTTTACATTTACATTGAGGGTGCTTGGCAGACGCCAAATGCGACTCACAATAAGTACATTTGTCAGAAGAAAGAGAAACAACAATATATCGCTGTCGGTAAAGTCAGGATGTTCCTAGAACCACGTGCAGAGCACTTACAATCACTAGGTTAACCCATTGCCCGTACACAACAGAGACATCTATCTTCTTATCTTAATTTAACTGAATTGGCTTTGGGAAAATAACTTTGGTATAAGAAAAGAGAAATGCACCTTTCTGGGTCCCAGGTCACTGTGCTGTTCAGACATTAGGGACTCGAGTCACATGACTTGACTCGAGTCAGACTCGAGTCGCAAATTTGAGGACTTGAGACACGCTCGACTAACACTGATAAAAGACTTGACTTTGACTTGGTCTTCATGACTTGAGACCTGACTTAGACTTGAGACACTCAAAATTACTTTTTTAAAGTTAGATTAAGTTAGAAATTATGATAATATGATCAATGATCATAAAAAAACATTTTCAAACTATTCACATCATGTTTTTGGAATGTTTTGCAATAGTTTGAGTTATTGTTAATGTTAAGATATTGTTATTGTTAATGTTGAAATAAAACTCAACTTATTAACCACTCTCTTTACCGATTTTTAAATGTGGAAACTGGGTTAGATCATCAGATTTTTGTATGACTTGACTCGTGACGTGCTTGATTCTCACCACAGTGACTTGGGACTTGCTTGAGACTTGAAGGTTATGACTTGAGACTTGCTTGTGACTTGCACATGAGTGACTTACCTCTGGTGCTGTTGCTTGATGTGTCCGGATGAGACACCAGCTTAAAGTGGTGGATCCGTCTGTTCTTCTGTGAGGGAACGTGTGAATGCACTGCATTGGTCGTGTGACGGGTATAGCGTCAAGCTCAAAGCTGTGGCCTTTATAGTTTAAGAGATTAGTTCATGGTGCATGTCGATGCGCTCTAGTGTGAAGGAAATCATGACACCTTTAACCTTCATCAGTGACGCATCGCTCAGATTAGGGCTGGGCGATTAACTGAATTTCGATTTTAGCGTCAAACGATCACAAAATTAACCATATCGAGTTTTCAATATTTTTTTTATTATTTGCTTTTAAATGTTTTAAAGAAAGTGCAGAACACTTGGATACATATCTGCATTATTTTAGATTTGAACATTTTCTTTTGGACCATTTTGTGTATTTATTTAAGGCGAAATTTCCAAGTTCTCAGTTACAAAGTGTTTTTGAGAGAGACATGCTGAATAAATACATCATGTTTTCAAACTCAAAAAATAATAGTTTCAATAATCGTGATTCTAATATTTAACCAAAATAATCGTGATTATGATTTTCTCCATAATCGAGCAGCCCTCGCTCAGATAACATGGAGCTCAGGGAGAATGTAACCTTAACACGGTTCAAACCTCAACGGCACTCAAACCGCTTTCAAACCTCAACAGGTTTCTGACCTAGACGCGTGTAACGTGTTTCTAACCTCTCGTGTCTCTGGACGTTGGACGTGTTCCTAACCTCTTGTGTCTCTGGACGTTGAACGTGTTCCTAACCTCTTGTGTCTCCCTTGTCTCTCCAGCCATCGGTAGGACGTTGATCCCGCGGTACTTCCGGAGTATATTCGAAGGGGGCGCCACTGAGCTGTACTACGTCCTGAAGCACCCCAAGGAGTCGTTCCACAACAACTTTGTGTCCCTGGACTGCGACCAGTGCACCATGGTCACGCAGAACGGCAAGCCCATGTTCACACAGGTGCGTGGTTGTGCGTGCTCCTGACGCTGTGCGCTTGGTCTACCTTTGTGATCATAGACCAGCCTTGCGTGTTTATGGTCAGCAATCTGGTGATGTTTGTTTTGCACTGCAGAGCCACAAGCTTTTATGATAAATAAATGAGAAATTGACTTTTAGAGCGCTTTTCTAACCAGTACTGCATAACATTCACCGATTCACGCACACATTCACAGTCAGCCACTCAATGGCTGTTTCTGTTCTATCAGTAGACGAGGGAACTAGAAGACGTTTACTTTTTGCAACTGACAATCCCTGGGCAAATATTGCTTGATAGTTAGCATTACGCACACAGACCGGGCTTCATCACAGGGATAGTTTGGCTAGCAATTTTATTTTTTCTTTCAGGGCATTTTAGCCCCTAAAAAATACCTTTTTATCCAAAGCGACTTAAAACGGTCCATTCACACACCGACGAATACAACATGCAAGGTGACAGCCAGCTCAGGGAACCTTCGACGCTCAGCTAGGAGGAGCCGGGGATCGAACTAGCAACCGAATAATACTAACTTCATCGGTTGATTCCCAAAACCTCCTAATTTCTGCACCAAACTTGTGTATTGCATAGAGAAGCACGGGACAAGTTCAGTGTAACAAAACATGTGGTCGGTCTGTAACAACCCTGAAGCGTCCCGAGGAGCACTCTGTCCTCGTCTGAAACCCTCCTGTCCCGGTGGTGTGTCAGTCTGACCTCTGACCTCCCCCCACTAGGTGTGTGTGGAGGGACGGCTATACCTGGAGTTCATGTTCGACGACATGATGCGGATAAAGACGTGGCACTTCAGCATCCGGCAGCACCGCGAGCTCATCCCCCGCAGCATCCTGGCCATGCACGTGAGTGACCCCCCGCACCCCTCCTGGCTCACTCTCACACTCATGTCTCACTCTCACGCCTCACACTCACTCCTCACACACACGTCTCACTCCTCACACCTCACCCTCGCGTCTCACTCTCACGCCTCACACTCACGTCTCACACCTGACACACACCTCTCACACTCACGTCTCACTCTCATGTCTCACACTCACGTCTCACTCTCACGTATACCGCTCACGTCTCACTCTCATGTATACCGCTCACATGCACGTCACACTCCCACGCCCCACACTTGCGTCTCACTCTCACGCCTCACACTCACGTGTCACTCTCACGTATACTGCTCACACGCATGTCTCCCTCCTCACACTCGCGCAAACCACTCGCACTCCTTTTCTCACCATTTCTTAACACCCTCACACTCGCGTCATACACTCATGTCTCACTCTCACGTGTCCCGTCAGTGTCTCACTCTCACATGTCTCACACGTATGTTTCACTGTCACACTCGCGACATACACTCACACTCTCGTCCAACACTCATGTCTCACTCTCAAAAACACACACGTCACACACACATGCGTCAGGTCACACACACGCGCCCGGGTCCGACTGCTGAGCTGTTCCTCTCCCCCCCCCCCAGGCCCAGGACCCTCAGATGTTGGACCAGCTGTCCAAAAACATCACGAGATGTGGCCTGTCCAACTCCACCCTCAACTACCTCCGAGTGAGTAGCACCACCTCACCTGTGTTCAGTGTGTCATGTGAACTCAAACCTCTCCTATACCTCGGCCCCTCTCCCCTTTCCCCGTACCCGTGTGTTGTGGAGTGTGGGACAGTCTGTGTGAAGCGAGTCTTTTGATTGGCTGGTGGCACTAATGTCTCCGTTATGAAGCTGTGGTGGAGAGTGTTCTCTGAGGGGGGGTTTGGCCGATGGGTTTTTGGGGAACAACACCAGTAAAAAAAAAAAGAAACTAGTTTTCATCTACTTGCAGGACGGTTCAGTTGGGCTGGACGGGATAGTGGAACTCTTTGCAAAGTCAAAGGGGTGATATTCTGCCGCCAGGTGTGAGTGAGAAAAAGATGGTACCCCGTTTAAAAGTCTGCCTGTCCCTGTGTTGTAGTGACCTCACGAACGGGCGTGTCCCCCTAGATGTATGACGGATAGATCAGCAACATTTGCTACAGTCCACCGGGTAGGCTGGTAGGCTGATCTATCCAGCATACGTCTAGGGGGGAACGCCCACTCGTGATGCCACTAAAACACAACAAATGGCAGATCTTCAAACGGCTTGTAATGGCTGACCACACTCACACCTGGTGGCGTCATATCACCCCTTAATTAAGGGTTTATTGGGGTGTCATTGGGTCTTGCAAGTCTCCGTGTGTGGGGTTTTACTAGTAAACGGTACTCTGCTGTTACTCCAGTTCCTAACGATGGTGTGATTCCTCCGTCTTTGGCCTTCAGTGGTTCCTCTCAGCATCGACTGCTGCCTCCTACATTTTTAGTTTTTTTTTCCCTCAGACCTTGAAAAAGTCACGTCAGACCCTACCCCCAGACTCTCAGTCCCCCAGACCCCCAGACCCTCAGACCCTCAGACCCCCACACCCTCAGACCCCCACACCCCAACACCCTCAGACCCCCACACCCCCGCACCCCGAGACCCTTAGACCCCCAGACCCTCAATCTGTCAGTCCCTCAGTCCCCCACACCCCCAGAACTGAGACCCTCAGACCCCCAGACCCTCAGTCCCCCACACCCTGAGACCTCAGACCCCCCAAGACCCCCAGACCCTCAGTCCCCTCAGACCCCCAGACCCTCAGTCCCCCTCAGACCCCCAGACCCTCCGTCCCCAGACCCCCTGCCTCTGCTACTGGGCCTCATGGATCCCTCCTCTCCCCCTGCAGCTGTGTGTGATCCTGGAGCCCATGCAGGAGCTGATGTCCAGACACAAGACTTACAGCCTCAGCCCCAGGGACTGCCTCAAGACCTGCCTCTTCCAGAAGTGGCAGCGGATGGTCGCTCCCCCAGGTAGGCCCCCCAGCACCTGGAGCACAGGCTAACGAACGACGGGGCTCACGAACGACGGGGCTGACGAACGACGGGGCTGACGAACGACGGGGCTGACGAACGACGGGGCTGACGAACGACGGGGCTGACGAACGACGGGGCTGACGAACGACGGGGCTGACGAAC
>OLKM01000449.1:187437-207937 GCA_900291075.1 Melanogrammus aeglefinus
AGGTCCTAAAAATCTTAAATACATAAATGTAATTTTAAATTAAAAATGCATGGAATCAAGGGTAAGATTTTCTCATAGAATCATCACTGTGATATTTCAATAGGTGTGTCGTAGTATATCTGAAATAAAGGTTCAATGAGCCAACAGGACATTTCTCTGCAGTATGGATGGATTTGAATCAAAAGCCTACGTTTGCTTTCAGAAGCGAGTATGGGCTGGTAGACCTGGGTTCTCTCTCTATCTCTGTTTCTCTCTGGGCTGGGAGAAAGTCAGGTCAACCAGGATTAATAAACGCACACAGAGAACATATTAATTCCCTTTCTGCACACAGAACCTTTATCTGAGGATTAGGGGGCAAAGTAGACGACAGGTCTGTTTTAGTCCTTTTTTGCTCCGCAGCAACAGACTATCGCTGTTGTGTTTCCCAAAAAGGTATCAATCGTAAATAAGCACACTTAGGCCTATTTAAAATGATACGCATGACTGATGCCACAGTGGCCGATTTAACCTCAGCATACTATCTTTTTAAAATATATATATATTTTATTTAACATTATTTAATAAAAGCACAATGTGAGCAGTTCAAGTAACCTTTGCATTTGTTTAATTTAATCAAATGAGACTTAAACTAATAATATCGGCCTTTACTGCTAATGATGTGATATAACTTCATTCAGTCCTGCTTATTCAGCACTAGCTTTAATGAACAGGTCTCAGTCGTTGGCCTAAGGTTCAAATATTATTTAATTGACCAATTTTATCTAGACTTTGCTGCCCCGTTAAATAATGAATTTAGTTCAGCATTGGTCGCGTAATGAGACAGGCATGTGATTAGACAGCTGCATGCGCTGATTGAAGTAACCCCGCATTTAGGATTGTATTCATCACAAAAAACCTTCAAAAAAAAAACTATCGCTCCTGGATTATGTAATAATATTTGTTCATATTTTGCTGTTTGTTTTAACAAAATATACATTTTAATTTTGATGGTTAGGAATGTGTATCTTTTTCTTTCAGAATGTCTGAGAGGTTCAAAACAAAAAATGTATGACAACTGAATCCATGTTTCCGTAGCATGTCAGAAAAATCTCATTTTTCTAAGCGTGAGCAGACGGTGAACCCGTCCGTCTCTAGGACCCCGCGGACACCCTGAACCCGTCCGTCTCTAGGACCCCGCGGACACCCTGAACCCGTCCGTCTCTAGTACCCCGCGGACACCCTGAACCCGTCCATCTCTAGGACCCCGCGGACACCCTGAACCCGTCCGTCTCTTGGACCCCGCGGACACCCTGAACCGTCCGTCGTCTCTAGTAACCCCGCGGACACCCTGAACCCGTCCGTCTTCTAGTACCCCCGCGCGACACCCTGAACCCGTCCGTCTCTAGGACCCCGCGGACACACCCTGCACCCGTCCGGTCTCTAGGACCCCGCGGACACCCTGCACCCGTCCCGTCTCTAGGACCCCGCGGACACCCTGAACCCGTCCGTCTCTAGGACCCCGCGGACACCCTGAACCCGTCCGTCTCTAGGACCCCGCGGACACCCTGAACCCGTCCGTCTCTAGGACCCCGCGGACACCCTGAACCCGTCCGTCTCTAGGACCCCGCGGACACCCTGAACCCGTCCGTCTCTAGGACCCCGCGGACACCCTGAACCTGTCCGTCTCTAGGACCCCGCGGACACCCTGCAGAGGGAGGGCTTCACAGCGGAAGCAGAGCGAGCAGCAAACGCTAACGTACCGATGCTACCAACGATATATCTTCACGAACAACATTTACTGTCTTGATAATAACATTTAACCCCGGTAAGGTCTAGGTTAAAATGTTGAACACAATGGAACTGACAACAGGTTAATGTCACCACGAATCTCAGAAGCTTTACTATCAAAAGCCAACTTTAGCATGCTAGCCGTCTTAGCATACAATGTTATGCTACTGAGAGAGGTGTGCTACAAGCTGGTAGCCTTTAGCCGGCTGACTGACTGACTGATGGCATGTGGGAATATTAATATATATATATGTATATATATTTTTTTTAATGTAAACCTCTTCTATAAGTAACCAATCCGATCTCATCACGACAACCGTGTCAGATCAGGTCATGTCTGTCTGTCTGTCTGGTAGATCTGGGCTTGGGTTCCTGTGATGGCAATGGCATTCAGAGTATCTGAGACCAAGCGAGCACATATTCTTCTAAGTGGTTGTGAATGACTGTGTTATTAGACTGTATCAGCGTTGCAATAGTCAACTTTACTGGGATTTTACAACTTTGTTAACTTGCAAAGGAATGTTGCCCAACAAGATGCCTTTTGCTTTGCTCCAGGTCAGTATGACATTTAGGTCATTTATTTATTTATTTTGTATGAAAGGTAAATAACGACACTGTACAAAACAGCTCCTTATAATAAATAGAACTAGAGTGATTGTTAGCAGCAGGTCTGTTGAATGGATTCCTATCAGAATGGCTGCAGAATGACCAGACCGTCTAGATGTGTGTACGAGCTTGTGTTCTCCAGCGGTCTGAGTTCAGCGTCTCACTGTCCCCAGACTGCCATGTCTCAGGTGGAGAAGAAGGTGGGGCTACTCCGGAGGTCCTCCTCCTCCAAGAAGCCGCTGAAGGAGAAGGTGGTGCTGATGTATGACGAGATCTTTGCGGTAAGAGCCTCTGATTGTTCTCTGCAGTATTGTTATTAGTAGGCAGTGCATTGGGGAGAAGAGGAGGAAGAATAATCTGCTGTCTCGTCCTCCACAGAAAGAGGACCCCTCCAAACACAACCCCCGCTTCTGGGACGAGCTGTTTCTCATGAAGGTGAGCGTTGTCCGCTGGTCAAACGTGTTGGTGAATGCGCGTTCACCCCCATGTTTGAACGTCCCATGTTTGGGAGGTTCGTCAAAACTATGAGGTACATGGGGTCATGGGGCGGCACGCGGCTCAGGAGGTAGAGCGGGTCGGCTGGTAGCCAGAAGGTTGCTGGTTCGATCCCCGCCTCTCCAGACGCCTCCCCCTGACTGCTCCCGACCAGCTGGCTGTCGCCCTGCGTGGCTGACTCCGCCGTCGAATGATGATTGCAATTTTTGGGTTGTATCTTCATGCTTGAAGGTCGCTGGATAAAAGCATTCGCCAAATTATGTAATAAGCACATCGTCACATTGTTGAAAGTACTGCTATGCATATGGTTATGCAATTTATGCTAATTTTCATTCTAGGAATAGTGTAGTGGATTGTTTCTGATGTTTCAGACACTTATGTTATGAATTGCATAGCTTTAGCTTAATAGGCTCTGATAACAAAAGATCCTCGTGAAGATTTTAAGAAGAGTTTCATAAGAAGTCCAAAGAACGTGGACACAGAACCCCCCTAGACCCAGCTACAAGCAGTCGCTCTCTTAGGACCTGTTAATGTGTCATTGTGGTAATGATGGAAATAGTGTGTTACACTTTTAGCCATTTATAATTGTATCATTGGATTCCTTATCTTTAAAATAGAGCTGTTTCGACCATTTTTTCCTTCCCGATACTGATTCCGGTTCCTGATCTTGAGTATGGGCTGATACCGGGTATATACTGATACAGCCTCTAGTAATGTACCTACTCACAGGACCGTTTATATACTGATACAGCCTCTAGTAATGTTACCTACTCACAGACCGTTTTATATACTGATACAGCCTCTAGTAATTGTACCTACTCACAGACCGTTTTATATACTGATACAGCCTCTAGTAATGTACCTACTCACAGACCGTTTATATACTGATACAGCCTCTAGTATTGTACCCTACTCACAGAACCGTTTATTATACTGATACAGCCTCTAGTAATGTACCTACTCACAGACCGTTTATATACTGATACAGCCTCTAGTATTGTACCTACTCACAGACCGTTTATATACTGATACAGCCTCTAGTATTGTACCTACTCACAGACCGTTTATATACTGATACAGCCTCTAGTAATGTACCTACTCACAGACCGTTTTATATACTGATACAGCCTCGAGTATTGTACCTACCTCATAGACCGTTTATATACTTGATACAGCCTCTAGTATTTGTACCTACTCACAGACCGTTTATATACTGATACAGCCTCTAGTATTGTACCTACTACTCACAGACCGTTATATATACTGATACACAGCCTTCTATTGTATTGTACCTACTCACAGACAGTTTTCTCATTGGGGTTCTCTTGCGGTGACTCCTCCTTGTAATTAAGCGTGAGCATCCATGTTTTCCCGACTTGAAAGCTCAAACGCATGTAGATCGGAAATGACGCGTTTCCCATTGCGACTTTCCTCCCCGACCGTTGACAAACGAAGCGTACTCTGTAGTGTCGTGACGGTCTCTGTGTAGTAATGGAGTCATGTGACCGGCGCATGGTCTTCCGTACTCGCTGATACTGGATACTGCCTGAAATGCAGTTTACACTGCAGTGTAAAGTTTACGCTGCTCACACTAGGATAGCCCCGTCTCAGCCCAGTATGACCCACGGCGTTAACAGGCCCCCCCCTTTGCAGGTGAACCTGGAGTACCTGGAGTCCAAGCTGGAGAGCGTGGACGGCGAGGAGGTGCAGAGGATCCAGGACAACATCAACTCTCTGTTCCACCACTGTGTGCAGGCACTGGGGGAGGAGCACCAGATCAAGGTGGTCAACGCCCTGCAGGTACAGACCCTCTGAGACAGGCCACGCCCCTGCTGAGACAGGCCCCGCCCCCTCTGAGACAGACCCCACCCCTCTGAGACAGGCCCCGCCCCTCTGAGACAGGTCCCGCCCCCTCTGAGACAGGTCCCGCCCCCTCTGAGACAGGTCCCGCCCCCTAAAACAGGTCCCATTAGTCGTTATCCTTTGCCTAAGCGACCCCACAGTGTTTCCAGACGGACTGACTGATTTGTAGCCGTAAGTTTTACTTATTGGTTCAAATGTAGATGGAGCGTCTCATATCCCTCCCTCCCTCCCTCCCCAGACGCTCTGTGCTCTGTTCCGAGGCGTCCACCAGAAGAACAAGTCGTCCTCGGGCTTCGACATCATCAACATGCTGATGGGCTTCGACAAGGCCGAGCTCCGGATGAAGGTGGGTGTTGGAGGGGGCCGGAGACAGACCGCCCACAGCGGCACGATACCGAGTATATACCGGGACGGCCGGTAGCATGGTCACCACTATCGTAGGGCTCTCTCATGATGACAGCGATGTGTCGCCGCTTCACTGTCGACAATACCCTTTTTTTCAGACCTAGAAAATTAACATTTCTAATCTAGATTTGTATTCTTGTAGTCGATCGGGAGAATCCTATTTTTTCCGACTTGGCAGCTCGGACACGTAGGTCGGAGATGACACGTTTCCCGTTCCGACTTTCCCTCTCGGACCGTAAAGGAACGCAGCGCAACACGTCGCGTTGTGATGTTCTCTGTGTGGTGAAGGAGTCATGTCATCCTAGCAGATAGATCGCGCATAGACTTGCGTGCACGCGACACACAATACTGCATTTGAGGCAGTATCGGAGGGAGTTCTGACACTGATATCGGAACAACTCTAATCATAAATGGATATGTGATGGTCTGTGGGTGTGTTCTCACAGGACCTGATGGAGAGCCTGGACAGCCTGCTGTGTGGGGACGGCTCTGATAGTCTGAAGAGCCTCTGCCTCAAACTGCTGCTGTGCCTGGTCACGGTGAGGGAGCAGCTCACTCTGGGGGGAGCGTCTCACTCTGGGGGGAGCGTCTCACTCTGGGGGGAGCGTCTCACTCTGGGGGGAGCGTCTCACTCTGGGGGGAGCGTCTCACTCTGGGGGGAGCGTCTCACTCTGGGGGCAGCGTCTCACTCTTGGGGGCAGCGTCTCACTCTGGGGCAGCGTCTCACTCTGGGGGGAGCGTCTCACTCTGGGGGAGCGTCTTCACTCTCTGGGGGCAGCGTCTCACTCTGGGGGCAACGTCTCACTCTGGGGGGAGCGTCTCACTCTGGGGGGAGCGTCTCACTCTGGGGGGAGCATCTCACTCTGGTAAAACCAGGCCTGACGGGTTCTTGTGTTCCAGGTGACGGACAACATCAGCCAGAACACCATCCTGGAATACGTGATGATCAACAGCATCTTTGAAGCCATCCTGCAGGTCTTGTGGGTTCAGGTCCCGGTGAATCCCTGGAGTCCTTCTCCTGATGTGTTACTCAGCTTTGGTTTGTCCCGTTCAGATCCTGTCGGACGTGTCCAGCAGGGGGCAGCATGGCTACGACGCGGGTGGTCCTCCTCGCCTCTGTTGGTCAACTACAGGAAATATGAGGTGTGAAGAGAAGAAAAACATTTGTAGGACACGTTGGAAGCAGAATAATGTATTTAATGTAAGAGCGTGATCCTGGGAAGATACCGGCAGCAAAGTGAGCAAGAATACATTCAATGAGACAATGGGTGGTACATTGAATCTTATAGGGTAACCTTTCCAATGTGGGAAGTTAATTCAACGGTAACAACGTTTAGGATTGGTCATGGCTGACTTGATGTAAATGTCAACTATCTTAACACCTCTCAGTCAGAGAGAGGAAGGGAGGTATCTCTAGGTTCAAGCAGAATATAAACAGTGTCTTTTATATTGACTCGTAATTATATAATCAAGGTTAATATAATGTGGATACAGCTGTAGACTATAGTTATGATTGTTATTTCCACAACGTGAGTGTGCAGATCTATGCAGATGAGGGGGGGGGTACAGGTAGAATGGAGCCGTGTTAAACCCATTCTCGTCTGTCCTCCTGTGCGGCGCTGCAGTCGGTGAACCCGTACATCGTGAAGCTCTCCATCGTGGACGATGAGCCCACGCTAGACGTGAGTGTGAATCATTTTGATCAGAGCTTGTGTTCCTGGTCTGGTCACCGCGGCGGTAACGTAAACCTCTCTCCCCTGGTCTGATGTCTGCAGGGGATGGGGAATGGTGGGTGCATCACGCGCTGACCAGAATACAGCCGGTAAGAGAGAGGGCTCCTCTGGGGGTCCCTTGGTTGGTCTGATGGCGTCTCTTGTAGAGCACATTCTGTGTTATCAGGTGGACTCTATTTAAGGGTTTGAAAGGCTTCCCTTCGGTTTATGTTGACAACCAACACGTCGTCTTCTGTCCACCTAAAGATAGTTATACCACAGTCATGTCTGTCTAAAGTGTATTTCTGTAAAAGATAGATATACCACAGTCCTGTGTGTGTAAAGTGTATTTATGGATGTAAACAGTCTCTGAGGCTGGACTCCTTGTTAGGGCTGAACGATTGATCAAATTCAAATCAGAATCGCGATGTAATAGAACGCGCTATGCAAACCGCAAAGGCTGTGAAAATAATATATCTATCTGTTGCTGACTGGAAATTAGTACGATTCATTTCTTTTTAATTTACAATTCAATAGTTAAATAAAGAAGTTTATAAATTAATCTCAACACATCGGCCTGTCCTAAAGGAAAGAGCATTTTTTATGTTGACTGCTTCCAATGTTGTGCTGGTCATACTAAAGAATGATTTATTTATTCTTTAGTGAATAATACACAACTTAAGGAACTTAATAAATTATAAAAATGGCACATTCAATCGCAATATTGGTCAAAACAATCGCACTTAGATAATGTCCCCAAAGCGTTCAGCCCTACTCCTTGTGGTCCAGGCTGCAGACCTCGTGGCGTGTTTTAGAGAAAAGCAACATGACATGAACCTGAAGGTGCACCCCTCTGCTGCTCTGTCCTCATCAGGCAGTACAAGGCCAAGGAGGAGGAGAACCAGGGCGGCTTCTTCTCCACCCTCACCACCATGGTAGGAGACCACCGTCAGGGGTGACGGAGAACTGAGAGCAGCCTGGGATAGAATCCTTGTGTGGTTTACGTTAACATTAACATTCAGGGCGTTTGTCAGACGCTTTTATCCAAAGCGACTTACAATAAGAACATTAGTCAGAAGAAAGAGCAACAACAATATATATCTGTGGGTACAGTCAGGATGTTCTTAAATCACTCGGTTATCCCATTACCTGTATGCACCAGAGATAGCTAGGATGAGATGCTACGCCATCATGTCAAGGGCCAGGACTCACAACATGCAATACGTTTGTGGGGGGGGGGGGGTCACATATTGATCTGGTTCATGTGTGTGAGTTCATTCTGGGTATCAGTGTCATTCAGCGGCAGGGTGAGGTGAGACAGGTGTCAGTTGGGGTGACTGAGGGTGTGATACCTGCTCTGTCCACAGGTGGGCAACATGTTCATAGCGGACGCAGACGAGAAGCTCTCCGTACAGTGAGTGCTTTGCTTGTTTCTACACCTGTTCACTTTGATAGATCGCCTGTCGAATGGGGTTTATGTGTGAGCTGGTTTCTCTGTGGTTCAGTGAGAACGTCGTACTCTGACCTCACCCCTTCACTTCCTGTTAGAACATCATACTCTGATCTCACCCCTTCACTTCCTGTTAGAACATCATACTCTGACCTCACCCCTTCACTTCCTCTGATCTCACCCCTTCACTTCCTCTGATCTCACCCCTTCACTTCCTGTTAGAACATCGTACTCTGACCTCACCCCTTCACTTCCTCTGATCTCACCCCTTCACTTCCTGTTAGAACATTGTACTCTGATCTCCCCCTTTCACTTCCTCTTATCTCACCCTTCACTTCCCGTTTAGAATGTCATACTCTGATCAAACCCTTCACTTCCTCCCGGTCTCTGATCTCTCCCCTTCCCTCCCTCTGATCTCACCCCTTCCCTTCCTCCCGGTCTCTGATCTCACCCCTTCCCTCCCTCTGATCTCACCTCTTCCCTCCCTCTGATCTCACCCCTTCCCTTCCTCCCGGTCTCCTGTCAGGACCAACGAGGCCATCCTGCTGGCGTTGTACGAAGCCGTTCATCTCAACAGGAACTTCATCACTGTCCTGGCCCAGGTAGCGCTCAGAGCCCCACGGCCTGGTCCCCCATAATGGTGTTTAGTCGGGGGTGACTCCAGGACTCTAACCTCTCCGTAACGTTCTGCCTCTCCAGAGCCACCCGGAGATCGACATGGGGGTGACCTCCATCACCCCGTCTCCCACCACCCCCACCACCCCGCTGGCGGGCACCAGCCCCCCCTCCCTGGGATGGTGAGTCTCACCCACCCACCCCCGACACCGCCGCTGCTCTCTCTGGGTCTCCGGTTCTGTTCCGCTGCTCTTCTGGGTCTCCGGTTCTGTTCCTCTCTGTCTCTCTGGTCTCCGGTTCTGTTCCTCCTGCTCTCTGGGTCTCCCGGTTCTGTTCCTCTCTGCTCTCCTGGGTCTTCCGGTTCTGTTCCCTCTGCTCTTCTGCGGTCTCCGGTTCTGTTTCCTCTGCTCTCTGGGTCTCCGGTTCTGTTCCTCTGCTCTCTGGTCTCCGGTTCTGTTTCCTCTGCTCTTCTGGGTCTCCGGTTCTGTTCCTCTGCTCTCTGGGTCTCCGGTTCCTGTTTCCTCTTGCTCTCTGGGTCTCCGGTTCTTCTGTTCCTCTGCCTCTCTGGGTTCTCCGGTTCTGTTCCTCTGCTCTCTGGGTCTCCGTTCTGTTCCCTCTGCTCTCTGGGTCTCCGGTTCTGTTCCCTCTGCTCTTCTGGGTCTCCGGTTCTGTTCCTCTGCTCTCTGGGGTTCTCCGGTTCTGTTCCTCTGCTCTCTGGGTCTCCGGTTCTGTCCCTCTGCTCTCTGGGTCTCCGGTTCTGTTCTCCTCTGCTCTCTGGGTCTCCGGTTCTGTTCCTCTGCTCTCTGGGTCTCCGGTTCTGTTCCTCTGCTCTCTGGGGTCTCCGGTTCTGTTTCCTCTGCTCTCTGGGTCTCCGGTTCTGTTCCTCTGCTCTCTGGGTCTCCGGTTCTGTTCCTCTGCTCTCTGGGTCTCCCGGTTCTGTTCCTCTGCTCTCTGGGTCTCCGGTTCTGTTCCTCTGCTCTCTGGGTCTCCGGTTCTGTTCCTCTGCTCTCTGGGTCTCCGGTTCTGTTCCTCTGCTCTCTGGGTCTCCGGTTCTGTTCCCTCTGCTCTCTGGTGTCTCCGGTTCTGTTCCTCTGCTCTCTGGGTCTCCGGTTCTGTTCCTCTGCTCTCTGGGTCTCCGGTTCTGTTCCTCTGCTCTCTGGGTCTCCGGTTCTGTTCCTCTGCTCTCTGGGTCTCCGGTTCTGTTCCTCTGCTCTCTGGGTCTCCGGTTCTGTTCCTCTGCTCTCTGGGTCTCCGGTTCTGTTCCTTGAAGGGCCCTGAAGAGCCCTGAAGAGCCCTGAAGAGCCTCGCTCCCTGATTGTTCGGAGGGTAGCATGCGGGGCTCTTCCTCCCTGGTCCATGACGGTGCTTTCACATGCATTTTTGATGGCCCCCATCCCACTACACCCTGGAGCCTAAAACTACGTCTTACTTTGTGTTGTGATGCACCCCCGCTGGGGAGTGACTCCACCCCCGCTGGGGAGTGGACCCTCCCCCTCTGGGAGTGGACCCTCCCCCACTGGGGAGTGGACCCTCCGCCTCTGGGAGTGACTCCTCCCCCTCTGGGAGTGGGCCCTCCCCCTCTGGGAGTGACTCCTCCCCCTCTGGGGAGTGACTCCTCCCCCTCTGGGGAGTGACTCCTCCCCCTCTGGGGTGTGCCCTCACTGAAGCTCTCTCTAGAAGAGGTGACCTACCCCCTCATTGGTTTTGTCAGATCAGATTGACACATCGGTCGCTGTATTAGTGTGTCACTGTATGCCATGCACTGAGGTCCTGTGTCTGTCTGTCTGTCTGTCTGTCTGTCTGTCTGTCTGTCTGTCTGTCTGTCTGTCTGTCTGCAGCCATGAACAACCAGGAGCAGCTGACTCTGGACCCCAACCTGCAGACCAGCAACCTCCTCATCACCTTCCTCAAGTACGCCTCCATCGTCATGCAGGACACCAAAGGTGAGTCCTCCCTCTCCCCTTCCACCCCCACCCCACCCCCCACCCCCCCCCCCCCTCTCCAGCCCCCCCGTCCTCTTTAGCCCCCCCCTCTCCTCTCTGATGTGGGGCCTTTGCCCGCTTGGCATCACTTTGTTTGATCCCTTTTATCCGTCAACATCTGGAAGGGAAACTTTACGTGTGTGTGTGTGTGTGTGTGTGTGTGTGTGTGTGTGTGTGTGTGTGTGTGTGTGTGTGTGTGTGTGTGTGTGTGTGTGTGTGTGTGTGTGTGTGTGTGTGTGTGTGTGTGTGTGTGTGTCCGTCCTCCCAGAGGAACACAGGCTCAACAGCGCCCGGCTGTGTCTCATCATCCTCACCTGCATCGCGGAGGTAGGAGACCTCACCCCCCCTCCCTCCCTCCCTCCACCCTCCCCCCCTCCTTCCCTGATGTCTCACCCCGTCATGGCCTGCTTGTGCCTCCTACAGGACCAGTACGCAGACGCCTTCCTCCACGACGACAACATGAACTTCAGGGTCAACCTTCATAAAATGGTGGGTGTCTTCTGGGCGTGGAAGGACGCCAAACGCTGTAGAGCTGTGCTGGTGCCCGTACCACCAGCGGAAGAACAGGGATGCTCACGCTTAACTACAAGAATACAAATGTCTTATTATAAATGTAAATAATCTAGAGAACCGACTGTAATTATCCGTCCTCCTAAGAAAGCCCTTCAATAGGAAAAAGGTGCATTAGTAGTTAAGACGCTCGACGCTGTATCAGTACTTGGCCGGTATCGGCCGATACTCAAGATCAGGAATCGGTATCAGCAAGGAGAAAAGGGTTCTAATGAGCCCCACTGCGTGTGTTTCAGCCCATGAGGCACAGGAAGAAGGGAGTGGACAAGAACATCCCCTGCCGCCCGCTGGTGTGTGCGGTCCTAGGTACGTCCTCCCGCTCTGTGGGCCCCCTCCCCCCCGGTTGGAGACGCCCCCCCCTGGTCCACGGCGCTGGGGAGGCAGTGGCTCTGGTTCGATCCCCGGCTCCTCCTCGCGGAGGGTGGAGGTGTGAGCGGGACGCCTCCACCCTGACTGCTCCTGACCAGAGAGTCGCCCTGGGGGGCCGACTCCGCCCTCGGGGGGGGATGTGTGAATGAATGATCACTTTGGATAACAGCGCCAGAAAAAAAGCCTAAATGTAAATATAAGTGAAGATTGTCTCTGTGATTCCAGATCTGATGGTGGAGTTCATCGTCACTCACATGATGAAGGAGTTCCCCATGGATCTATACATGTAGGGCTCCAATAACTCTTTAATATGATTTAGGATCACTTCTATACTAATGTCATAAACTGTTGCAAATGGGCACATATTTCTGGGGTTGAGATTGGCCAGTATTCAGTTTATAATCGGAAACGGACTTAAGCATTTCTGAAGCTTCAACCAAATGATTGCTAATTTGTTCTCGTTAAACTAATGAGAAGAATCTGTTATCTGGTGTTAACAGTTTTAGAAATACTTCATGGTGTGTGTGTGTGTGTGTGTGTGTGTGTGTGTGTGTGTGTGTGTGTGTGTGTGTGTGTGTGTGTGTGTGTGTGTGTGTGTGACTGTGTGTGTGTGTGTGTGTGTGACTGTGTGTGTGTTTGTGTGTCAGCAATCATAGGCAGTCTGCATGTATAGAGGAGGTGCTGTCATCTCTACCAATAACATAACTGTATTTATCTCTACCGTTTCACTTGGTTGTGGATGCTTGCACAGTGTTTGTGTTGTGTGGGATATGATGGGCTCTTTATTATTAATATTTGGATGCTATGGTGTTGTAGTATTAGTCATGAATCAGATGTGTGCTGTGTGTGGTGGCTCTCCTGCAGGCGCTGTGTGCAGATCATCCACAAACTGATCTGCTACCAGAAGAAGTGCAGGATCCGGCTACACTACACCTGGAGAGAGCTGTGGTCAGGTCTGTCCCCCTGTCCTCTCTGTGGTCAGGTCTGTCCCTCTCTGTGGTCAGGTCTGTCCCTCTGTCCTCTCTGTGGTCAGGTCTGTTCCCTGTCCTCTCTGTGGTCAGGTCTGTCCCCCTGTCCTCTCTGTGGTCAGGTCTGTCCCCCTGTCCTCTGTGGTCAGGTCTGTCCCCCTGTCCTCTCTGTGGTCAGGTCTGTCCCTCTGTCCTCTCTGTGGTCAGGTCTGTCCCTCTGTCCTCTCTGTGGTCAGGTCTGTCCCCCTGTCCTCTCTGTGGTCAGGTCTGTCCCTCTCTGTGGTCAGGTCTGTCCCTCTGTCCTCTCTGTGGTCAGGTCTGTCCCTCTGTCCTCTCTGTGGTCAGGTCTGTCCCTCTCTGTGGTCAGGTCTGTCCCTCTCTGTGGTCAGGTCTGTCCCTCTCTGTGGTCAGGTCTGTCCCCCTATCCTCTATGTGGTCAGGTCTGTCCCCCTGTCCTCTCTGTGGTCAGGTCTGTCCCCCTGTCCTCTCTGTGGTCAGGTCTGTCTCTCTGTCCCTCTCTGTGGTCAGGTCTGTCCCTCTGTCCCTCTCTGTGGTCAGGTCTGTCCCTCTGTCCCTCTCTGTGGTCAGGTCTGTCCCTCTGTCCCTCTCTGTGGTCAGGTCTGTCCCTCTGTCCCTCTCTGTGGTCAGGTCTGTCCCTCTCTCTGGTCAGGTCTGTCCCTCTCTGTGGTCAGGTCTGTCCCTCTCTGTGGTCAGGTCTGTCCCTCTCTGTGGTCAGGTCTGTCCCCCTGTCCCTCTCTGTGGTCAGGTCTGTCCCTCTCTGTGGTCAGGTCTGTCCCTCTGTCCCTCTCTGTGGTCAGGTCTGTCCCTCTCTGTGGTCAGGTCTGTCCCTCTGTCCCTCTCTGTGGTCAGGTCTGTCCCTCTCTGTGGTCAGGTCTGTCCCTCTGTCCCTCTCTGTGGTCAGGTCTGTCCCACTGTCCCTCTCTGTGGTCAGGTCTGTCTCTCTGTCCCTCTCTGTGGTCAGGTCTGTCCCTCTGTCCCTCTCTGTGGTCAGGTCTGTCCCTCTCTGTGGTCAGGTCTGTCCCTCTCTGTGGTCAGGTCTGTCCCTCTGTCCCTCTCTGTGGTCAGGTCTGTCCCTCTCTGTGGTCAGGTCTGTCCCTCTGTCCCTCTCTGTGGTCAGGTCTGTCCCACTGTCCCTCTCTGTGGTCAGGTCTGTCTCTCTGTCCCTCCCTGTGGTCAGGTCTGTCCCTCTGTCCTCTCTGTTGTCAGGTCTGTCCCTCTCTGTGGTCAGGTCTGTCCCTCTGTCCCTCTCTGTGGTCAGGTCTGTCCCTCTCTGTGGTCAGGTCTGTCCCTCTGTCCCTCTCTGTGGTCAGGTCTGTCTCTCTGTCCCTCTCTGTGGTCAGGTCTGTCTCTCTGTCCCTCTCTGTGGTCAGGTCTGTCTCTCTGTCCCTCTCTGTGGTCAGGTCTGTCCTCCTGTCTCCTGTCTCACCATCCCTCCTCCGTCTCCTGTCTCACCATCCCTCCTCCATCTCCTGTCTCACCTTCCCCCCTCCGTCTCCTGTCTCACCTTCCCTTCCTCCGTCTCCTGTCTCACCTTCCCTCCTCCGTCTCGGTCTCCGTTCAGCCTCCGGCCCTTGCGTGCCTCTCTCTGTGACGGCAGCCGTCTGAGGAGGGACTCCACTGGTCCCAGGAGAGCCCCGAGGGGTGCATTATTCATGTCCTGCACTCGTCCTTCACTGTCAAAGAGCTTTTGCTGTTGAGAGGCTTTTATTCTGGAAGGGCAGAAGACTCTCTGCCTACGTCAGCCGGCAGAGCTGACGTAGAGCTTGTATAACAAAGCCCCATTTCCATTTGGACTTCTCTAGGATTTAAATTTCCTCTTTAGGGGTTCCAAGAAGCCGAGGTCAGGACCCACATCAGGGCCTCCTGCAGGCTGGGATGCTCCTTCTCACAGTGTCTCATTCCAACCCACGTACCTGGGCACGGGCGACAGTAGATCAGGAGGAGAGCGGCTGGTAACCTGAAGGTTGCTGGTTCGATCCCCGGCTCCTCCTAGCTGAGTGTGGAGGTGTCCCTGAGCGAGACGCCCCACCCTGACTGCTCCTGACCAGCTGGCTGTCGCCCTGCGGGGCTGACTCCGCCGTCGGGGTGTGAATGGGTGAATGTGTGAATGAATGGGTGAATGTGTGAATGAGTGGTTGTGAGTCGCTTTGGATAAAAAGCGGCGTCAGCGTAATCCCCTGACTGTAGATGTTCCTGTAATCGGACCATTGAGGACCTGACCCCCCCTTGTTCTCGAGGCTGGTAATCGGGGCACCATGCAGACCGAGGAGGACCAGGTCCAGCGGAGGACATGAAGCAGTGTCCTCCGTCTGCCTCTGCCTCCCGGCTGCTGTGCCTTCTCTGGCGTTGAGGGGAGTGGCTCACAGGTTCCAGCTCTGAAGCACTCGATGGGGGGCGTCCGTCAGCCTGAACGCAGAGACCCCCGGCTCGACTCCTGCCCGTGGTCCATCACTGCATGTCCTCCCGTCTTTCTCCTGTACCTCCCTGTCTCACTCTAAAGAAGCCCTTGATGTGGCCTCCTGTCACGGGGAGGTGCAGCCAGGGGGACCCCGAGGGGGGCTGCGTGGTCCTGGGGGGAAGAGAGGCGGCCGCGCACCGGCTGAATGCCTCACATTAGCTCTGTTGGAAATCGTTCCCTACCATGGATATAGTGCACTATATAGTGCACTATATAGTGCACTATATAGTGCACTATATAGTGCTGCTCGCCATTTTACCATCTAGACCTGCTGAAGGTGTTAGTGTGTGTGTCTCCCTGAATGTGTTACAGTGTGTGTCTCTGTTTGTGCAGCTCTCATCAACCTGCTGAAGTTCCTGCTCTCCAACGAGACGACGCTATTGGCCAAGCACAACATCTTCCATCTGGCCCTGCTGGTGGGACGCACACACACACACACACAGACACACACACACACACACACACACACACACACACACACACACACACACACACACACACACACACACACACACACACACACACACACACACACACACACACACACACACACACACACACACCCCTACACAGCCCTGACCCCCTGCCCTGGTGTCCAGGTGGTGAACCTCTTCAACATGTTCATCACGTACGGGGACACCTTCCTGCCCACGTCCAACAGCTACGACGAGCTCTACTACGAGGTGGTGCGCATGCACCAGGTGTTTGACAACCTCTACTGCATGGGTAAGGAGAGACCAGCGGCAGACGGCCAGAGAGAGAACAGAATCAGAGTTACTTGGATGACATCTCATTGTACACAAAGGTCACATTCTGAGGCACTTAGCAGCACCAATACAAGATAAAGTAGAGATTACAGTACAAATGAAAACACGGAAAAAGAAACAGCAGAAGCGGTAGTGGTACCAGCCACGGTTTATTCTAGTGCAAATCACAGAAATATGTATTTAAATAATCTGTTTTGTATTGTGCATGGGTTTGGATTCCTCCAGGAGCCTGACTGCCTGTTATGACCTGACTGCCTGTTACACTGTGTTGACCTGACTGCCTGTTACACTGACCTGACTGCCTGTTACACTGTGTTGACCTGACTGCCTGTTACACTGTGTTGACCTGACTGCCTGTTATGACCTGACTGCCTGTTACACTGTGTTGACCTGACTGCCTGTTACACTGTGTTGACCTGACTGCCTGTTACACTGTGTTGACCTGACTGCCTGTTACACTGACTTGACTGCCTGTTATGACCTGACTGCCTGTTACACTGTGTTGACCTGACTGCCTGTTACACTGTGTTGACCTGACTGCCTGTTACACTGACCTGACTGCCTGTTACACTGTGTTGACCTGACTGCCTGTTACACTGACCTGACTGCCTGTTACACTGTGTTGACCTGACTGCCTGTTACACTGACCTGACTGCCTGTTACACTGACCTGACTGCCTGTTACACTGTGTTGACCTGACTGCCTGTTACACTGACCTGACTGCCTGTTACACTGACCTGACTGCCTGTTACACTGTGTTGACCTGACTGCCTGTTACACTGTTTTGACCTGACTGCCTGTTACACTGTGTTGACCTGACTGCCTGTTCCACTGACCTGACTGCCTGTTCCACTGACCGGAGGCCTGTTCCACTGACCTGACTGCCTGTTCCACTGACCTGACTGCCTGTTCCACTGACCTGACTGCCTGTTCCACTGTGTTGAGGCCTGTTTCTGCGTCTGGGTCTAAACTCTCCGTCACTCTTGTTGTGTCCAGTGTTGAGGGTCTCCACCAACACTGGACAGTGGAAGGAGCCCGCCAGCAAGGTCACACACTCTCTGGTCAACGTTCGGTAAGCACTCACTCACTCACTCACTCACTCACTCACTCACTCACTCACTCACTCACTCACTCACTCACTCACTCACTCACTCACTCACTCACTCACTCACTCACTCACTCCACTTGGCTACCCCTTACACCGTTATTTCCTTTATCCATCAGTCAGCGTCTTCCAAATCATTCCCTCCCTCCTCCTCCTCCCTCCTCTTCCTCCTCCTCCTCCTTCCTCTTCCTCTTCCTCTTCCTCTTCTTCCTCCTCCTCCTCCCCCCCTCCCTCCCTCCCTCCCTCCCTTCTCCTCCTCCTCTTCCTCTTCCTCTTCCTCTTCCTCTTCCTCCTCCTCTCCTCCCTCCCTCCTCCTCCCTCCCCTCTCTCCTCCTCTCCTCCTCCTCCTCCTCCTCCTCCTCCTCCTCCTCCTCCTCCTCCTCCTCCTCCTCCTCCTCCTCCTCATTCAGTGGTCTGGTTATAGTGTTATCTGTTCCTCTTTCATCCATCTGCATATTGAACGGTGGAGGATGACTGCAGCCATCATCATCAAGGTATCAGTCATCACAGAGCACATGGCACCTGACGGGCTGTGTCTGAGTGAAGGCCTGCTCCCACTCCATCTCATTACTCTTTATTGGTCTTCTTCTCCTCCAGTGTGGGACAATATATTATATATTATGAACTACTGTTCAAACGTTTGGGATCACTTTGGGAAATGTCCTTATTTTTAAAAGAACAGTATTATTTCTTTCCAATGAAGATAGCATTAAATGATGAGGAATACAGTGTAGACATTGTTAACGTGGTAAAGGACTATTCTATGTTTATTATAATCTCTACAGAGGTGAACAGAGGCCACTTCAACCTCCACTCCTGTGTGCTGCTGGTACATTGTTTAATCGTGTTAAAAGGCTAATCGATCATTAGAAAACCCTCATGCAATTATGTTTACACAGCTGAAAAGTGTTTTTCAATGATATATTAGATGTTAATACCATATTACCAGGGGTGATTGGCCTTGGTTCTGTCAGCAGGACGTGGTGTTGGGTAAAGCGTACCCATGAGCTAGCATAGGGCTCCTTCAACGCTCACTGCTTGGAGCAGGACGCTGTGCTACAGCCCAGAGGCTGTGAGGTGGAGTTACCCGCTTGGCTCCTGCTAATGGAAGAGGAACCGCGATGGGATAGCAGAGGAAGTGATCTCTCAGTGTGTGGGCGTTAGGCCCCACCAGACCTCTGCTCCCCCGTGTGGACCCATAGATACTGAAAACACGAGCAGAGTGATGAGTGAGGAGGGAGGGGAGATGATGACCCTCTCTCCTGGCGGGTCCATCACAAAGTGGTGTTTAAACCCTGGGATGTGAACGCTCTCTTCTCTTTCATGACCTAACGTTTGATATGAACTCACGGATTCCAGAGCCATCATCAACCATTTCAACCCCAAGATCGAGTCGTACGCCGCCGTGAACCACATCTCCCAGCTGTCTGAAGAGCAGGTAGGCCTCGTCCTGGATGATTTACAGAGTCTCTCTCTCTCTCTCTCTCTGTCTCTCTCTCTCTCTCTCTCTCTGTCTCTCTCTCTCTCTCTCTCTCTCTGTCTCTGTCTCCGTCTCTGTCTCTCTCTCTGTCTCTCTCTGTCTCTCTCTGTCTCTCTCTGTCTCTGTCTCTGTGTCTCTGTCTCTCTGTCTCTTCTTCTACTCTCTCTCTGTCTTCCGCTCTTGTCCTGTCTCTCTCTCTCTTGTCTCTGTCCTCTGTCTCGGCTCTGTCTCTGTCTCTGCTTCTTTCCTTGTGCTCGCTGTCTCTGGTCTCCTCTCTCGTCTCTGTATCTGTCTCTGTCTCTGTCTACTTTCTCTCTCTCATCTCTCTCGTCTCTCTCTCGTTCTGTCTCTGGTCTTCTGTCTCTCTCTCGTGTCTCTGTCTCTCTGTCTCTCGTCTCTGGTCTCTTTTGTACTCTCCTTCTGTCTTCTCTGTCTCGCTCTCGTCTCGTCTGCCTCTCCGTCTCTGTCTCGTTCTCTCTCTGTCTTCTGTCTCTGTCTCTGTCTCTGTCTCTGTCTCTGTCTCCGTCTCTGTCTCTCTCTCTGTCTCTCTCTGTCTCTGTCTCTGTGTCTCTGTCTCTCTGTCTCTCTCTCTCTCTCTCTCTGTCTCGCCTTGCTCTCTCTTTCTCTCTGTCTCTCCTCTGTCTCTTCTCTCTCTGTCTCTGTTCTCTCTCTCTCTCTGCTCTGTCCCTCTCCATCTCTCTCGGTCTCATGTCTCATGTCTCGTCTCTGTCTCTCTCTCCTGTCTCTGTCTCTGGTACTCTTCTCTCTCTCTTCTCATGTCTCTAGTCTCTGTCTCGTTGCTCTCTCTGTCTCTCTCTCTCTTCTTCTCTCTCTCTCTCCCTCTCTCTCTCTCTCCCTGTCTCCCTCTCTTCTCGCTCTCCCTGTCATCTCTCTCACCGGCTCCCTCTACTCTCTACTCTCCCCTTCCCTCTCTCCCCTCCTCTCGTGTCTCTCTCGTCTTCCTCTCCTCCCTCTCTTCTCTCTCCCTCCCTCTCTCTCTCTCCTCTCTCTCTCTTCCCTCTCTCTCTCTCTCTCTGTGTCTCTCTCTCTCTCTCTCTGTCTCTCTGTCTCTCTCTCCCTCTCTGTCTCTCTCTGTCTCTCTCTCTCTCTTTATCTCTCCCTCTCTCTCTCTCTCTCTCTCTCTCTCTCTCTCTCTCTCTCTCTCTCTCTCTGTGTGTTACATGAACTATGTTGACCCTCCCCTTCTCACTCAGGCCCTCTTAGCTCTGCAGTAGAGGCAGGCTTAAGGTCCCCCGGGGGGGGTTCCCTCTTTAAGACGGCCTCACCTGCCCCCCTGCTGAGGACCGTGGGAGGGGGGCAGGTGAGGGGGGCTAGAGGCTCGGGGAGAGAGAGCGTGCAGGGGCTAGAGGCTCGGGACGAGAATGACGGTAATGAATATTTCATCACAGCTCCATTAGACGTTTGAATAAAACAAAACCCCACGCAAACTCTCTGTTTGCTTCACATGGTATTTAAAGTGTGTGTGTGAGTGTGTGTGTGTGTGTGTGTGTGTGTGTGTGCGGCTCCACTTCTAACCTGGAGAAAAGCACTGCATAATGGGGCCATTTCCCCAACCTCTGCTGGGGTGAACCTCTGCTGGGGTGAACCTCTGCTGGGGTGAACCTCTGCTGGGAACCTTGCTGGTGAACCTCTGCTGGGGTGAACCTCTGCTGGGTGAACCTCTGCTGGGGTGAACCTCTGCTGGGGTGAACCTCTGCTGGGGTGAACCTCTGCTGGGGTGAACCTCTGCTGGGGTGAACCTCTGCTGGGGTGAACCTCATGCGTTGGGGTGAAACCTCTGCTGGGGTGAACCTCTGCTGGGTGAACCTCTGCTGGGGTGAAACCTCTGCATGGGTGGAACTCTCTG
>OLKM01000449.1:207996-237025 GCA_900291075.1 Melanogrammus aeglefinus
AAGGTTGCCTGGTTCGATCCCCGGCTCCTCCTAGCTGAGTGTGGAGGTGTCCCTGAGGGAGACGCCCCACCTGACTGCTCCCGGACCAGCTGGCTGTCGCCCTGCGGGGCTGACTCACCGTCGGGGGTGAAGTGGGTGGTGTTGTAAAGCACTTTGAGCGGCCGCTGGTTAGAATGCAGTCCGTTTATTCCCGTATCCCCGCCCCTCTCCCCCCCCCCAGGTGCTGGAGGTGGTGCGGACCAACTACGACACGCTGACCCTGAAGCTGCAGGACGGTCTGGACCAGTTTGAGAGATACTCGGAGCAGCCCCGCGAGGCCGCCTTCTTCAAGGAGCTGGTGAGGGGGGGACGGTCCGTACATCGATGGATCGACAGACAGTCCGAGTGCATCGAGGCAGCGCCCACACATGGATGCATATCGCTGTGTTACAGTGCGCCAAGCCGCTCACGTACGGCAGCGAGCGCATGTGTGACCGCCAGGATGTCTCGTTTCAGTTTTGCTACTAGCAGCACGGCTAGCAGTGTTGCCACTCCGCACTACACCCGAGGTAAATCAACTATAACGCCAGACGGTCGTTGTAAATGTCTGTGTTGATAATGTTAATAATGTTAAATAAAACCACCCTTGCGGTGCGTTTTGAGGGACTTGCTGTGTCTCAGCAGCAGTGTTATATTCCTGGTGGTACGCTACGGCAGTGGCGGACTGATACCTAGGATAAATTCCGCTGCTGCTAAGAAAGTAGTCCCTCAAAATGCATTGATTCATGCGATGCAAGGTTAGTTTTATTTCTAACATTATCAACATTATCAACAGACATTAACATCTATAGTCTGGCGTTATAATTGATTTACCTCGGGTGTAGTGTGGAGTGGGTAAGACTGTTTTTAATAGCAGGCTAGCATTGCCCGTTGCCGTGCGCTAGCTTAGCACGAGTGAACTCTGCAACTAGAAGGGCTGAATGAAATGTGTTAAACTGACTCCAACGTTAAAGAACACCACGGCTCACTTGGGAATCAGCCCTATGTCCAAAATACAGAACTACCCCTTAAAGTTAAGCCCTAAAAAAACATTTTACACTTAAATGCAATGTGGCACTTTATTATTTTTTATAAAAAATGGATTGTTTTTGTTTTAAATATCCGGAAGAGCAAAGAAATAAAATGCAGAAATTCTGCTTGAAGTTGTTTATTGTGAGTTGGTGTGAATGTCAGAGGTTGCGTTAGACGGGCCATATGATATCGTCTCATATCGATCGCATTCCCCTGAATCGAATCGAAATCGTATCGCAGCAGACTTTTGATGTCGGCCACTGTTGTGTCGTTGTCCAATGGAATGGGTTTGATATGGTCTCGTGATGAAGAGAGAGCTCTCACCGTGCTGTGTCGTCCTCCCCCCCCAACCCTCAGGTTCGCTCCATCAGCCTCAACGTGCGGAGGAACGTGTCTCTTAGCACCATGAGCCAGGACCTGCTGCTCAAGGAGTTCTCCACCATCTCCTGAAGGGCTCTCCGTCTGCCCCCCCCCCCCCACGTTCAGCCTGTCAACAGCGTGCTCCAACCTGGCAACCCGCACCACCCCAGGTCTAGCCTGAGACCCCCCCACCCTCCCACTGAGTCTCGATGCCCCCAGGGGGGCATCGAGACTCAGTGGGAGGGTGGGGGGTCTAGCCAGACAACACTCTACAAGTATTCCCTGTGTGTGTGTGTGTGTGTGTGTGTGTGTGTCTGCGTGTGTGTGTGTGTGTGTGTACTACTACTACTACTACTACTACTACTACTGAACCACAGTATTTGAGGAACGATTCACTCCCCATCATGTTGACGCTCTCTTCAGTTGTCCCCAAAAGGTTAAGTCGGTTTCAGGACCCGTATCGAGTAGGACCTGTTTCAGAAAGGACTGAGTACCAGCCGGTTCAGAGCTCTGGACAGGCTGCCGACCGCCTGGTTTATAGGATGGCTTACGGAGGACACACCAATCCTGGTGTGTGTCCTCCGTGTGAATGTTGAATTTTCTCCTGAGGGGGTGGGGGGGGGGGGGTATTGTCTGTAGGTATTGTCTTTCCTTTAAATCACGTTAACACTTTCTTCTTTAAAATGCACACATCACCCCCCCCCCTGGAGTAGGGTGAACACTAAACCAGAGGAGAGAGGGATGAGGGGACCTGCTGGGCACCACCTCCAGGTCCAGGTCTGACCCGGGGTCCAGACCCCGAGGGGGGGCCACCGGGGGGGGGGGGGGGGCTGACCTTCTGGAAGGCCTCACTCTGAGACCGGGAGCTGCCCAAACGTATTTCTTAAGGTTTTCTTTTGAGTGGGCTCCCTCTCCATTTGAACTCGGTTAAGTTATGATTATTGATTTTTTTTTTAATAAACCTTGTTGTCCTTCTACTTCAACTCTGCATTTGTTTTGATTGGATGATTCAGAGATGAACTGGTGAACATGATGAAGACTCGCCTCAGGCCTGTGGCTAACATCAGGGTCTCCTCTCTAGCATCATCAGTGGTTCTCCAACCTTCTCTACCAGTGGACTCCTCTCAGATATAGTTTCCCCTTAGTACCCCTTTCACCGGCACAAAACAAATTTAATGATCATTATTGTGTGTGTTCTCTTTGGCAGTGTAGAATGGAACATTCAAAGGGTGTAAATACCAACAATTTAGTGAGAAACATGGGCCTGTGCCTCATGCAACCCCCTGCAGTGCTCCAAAGTACCCCTAGGGGTAAGCGTGCCCCCATTTGAGAACCACTGTGTGACTTCATCACTATCAACAAGCGGAGTGGCGCTTCTTTGACTAAAATATGGTTGCTTCTTTATTCAAGTGTTTTGTGGGCACATTCAACGTGAGTACGCAGAGCGTGGCACCCCAGTTGACTCTAGTGGTCAACTGTTTTACACCTTCTACAGAGCATTCCCTGTGCTGTTCAGATGACCGGTGGCCCGTGTTGACTCGGCTCGGTGTTGTTCATCACCCTTCACAGCCTGAAGATCTATTGGATGTCATCCAACCCTCCCCTCCTCATCAGTGAAGCCTCAAAGACAAACACGCGGTCTCACTGGGGCACCCAGACCCTCGACGCTCTCCAGGATTCAGCAAGTTTACGTCCAAAGCCGCTTCACTAGAATGAAGATGGGAGGCATCACTCAAATGAAGACCGGAGGCTGAGCCCTGAAGCCTCTGTCCCCGACGCGCAGGAATATCATCGTGACGCGTCACGGTTGCGCTCTAGGACTGGGAGGAGGAGGTTCAAGGAGGAGGAGGTTCACCGACGGAGGACGGAGGTTCGTCCTTCGGGAAGAGTCGGGGGGGGGGGGAAACACGACGGAGCTTCAGAGTTTGGATTTGGTTTGACTGAAACGCTGCTGCGTAAAACCTCCCTTCTGCTTCTCTGTATGCGTTTAAAATATGAGGACGCAGTACATGAACTTCTTTAGGTGGTAGACCTCCATTACAGAACAAGTGTGGACTGGATCTGGAGAGAATCTTGTGAGATGAAGTCCGTCAGTCAGGATCAGAGCTTCACGGACTCGGAGCTGGACAGATCCTACGACCCGCTAACAGGTGCGTAAAGGTTCATGTGCTTTTCCGTAACGAATTGTTTCTAGACCTATTTCTGTTAATTGCTGCATATGCTTGCTGCCCTGTTTTCGACTTCTAAAACTTTTTTATTTGATTGGTTTCGTGTTTCAATTAGAAAGGCACCGATCTGCTGTCCAACATCTGGGCAACGTGCGTAAAGTCCGTCAATGTGTGGCAAGGAGGATTGTTCTCGGCCTCATAGTCTGAATATTGTGAACTATATTAATATAGTTCATTATTAATATAGTTCATGAAGACCGGAGGCTGAGCCCTGAAGCATCTGTCCCCGACGCGCAGGAACCCCTAATAGAAAGTCATTCCAGGATAATAACTGCACAATGATCTGCGCTCGTTTCTTTTCTTTTGTCCATTTTTTTTGTTGATCATTCAATTATCTCAGGGGTGTTGGCCTGAATGGAGGCTAAAGCAGGTGCGGCACACTACCTTCATCATGCGTCAATCACGGTGCGGTCAAACCTCCGATGGTTGGTTTAATGGTAAACGGACTGCATGTATACAGCGCTTTTCTAGCCAGTGGCAACTTAAAGCCGTTTTCAATATTCCCTCACATTCATTCACACACCGACGGCGGAGTCAGCCACGCAGGGCGACGGTCAGCTCGTCAGGAGCAGTCAGGGTGGGGCGTCTCACTCAGGGACACCTCCACACTCAGCTAGGAGGAGCAGGGATTCGAACTAGCAACCTTCAGGTTACTAGCAAACCCGCTCTACCTCCTGAGCAACACACCGCCGTAGGGGGGGGGGGGTTGTTGTGTTCCCCCCCACGGTCTGGTGGCCCCTACTGTGGCCCCTGAAGTGTGTGGAACAGAGCCTTCAGAGTGACGGAGATCAGCCAAATGTCTTCAGGGCGGAGACGCAGAGCCAGGGCGACACTCTGCATCTCTAGGGAACTCAGGGGGCAGGCATGTACCCACAACGGTGTGTGTCTGTTCATGAATTACACGTCATGTATGACCTGATGGATCTGACCTTCTAGTCAACACTGACGTGACAGAGAAAGAGAGGGAGAGAGTGACAGAGAGAGGGAGTGACAGATAGGGGGAGTGACAGAGAGAGGGAGAGAGTGTTAAAAATATACAGTAATCGAATATATAACAGATTACAGTAATCTCAGTTATTTCTAATAGACGTAATACACAGTGGACGTCAATCAAAAAATTCAAATCAACGTGCCTATGACTTGAGTAACAGAATGTGTGTGCAGATAAACACATGTGTGCTCCGTCTCATAGTGTCTTTGGCATTTTTATGCTTGAGGGAGCAAATCAAAGAAATCAATGTTTCAGAATGTGTACATTAATTACACCCTAGCCTCAGAAATAATAATAAACACAGCGTTCCGACGGTGTTTGGCCCCTATTTGTTTCAGCCTTATTTATCTAGAGTCTAATTCTGCCGAAGATCCATGTTCACAATGTAATTATTAACCGGTTTGTTTGTTGAAAGTTGAAACCATTTGCGCCGGTCTGCGATTTAAAGGTGAGGTTAAGCGTCAAACCACCAGGAGAATAACAGGCCACCGTACATGTTGAACAGAATTCTAATACAATGCTGCCCTCCGGTGGTTAGACAGAGGTACTTCGCTTAAACGCGACTAAAGCGCGACTAAAGCTTCCATGTTGACTTTAGTTGAGTACATTCTTGTTGGTATATGTGTCATTTTCTCTGGGGAGGCTGGAGACCATCCCCCACCAGAACAAATATAATCCATTTATACAGTAAAAATATATCATACTTTAATTTGTATGTAGTAATGTTGAAGAATGGGAGCTCCTTGGAACTTCAATAAGGAAGTGAAAGGGGTTGTTAGGACAGGCGTTGTTCCTCCAAGAGAGGTTCACAGCTGCAGAGAGAGAGACGCCTGTTAGGAAAATAAGATGACAATATTAAAGGTGAGAGAGAGAGATGAGGGGGGAGGAAGGGAGAGAGGAGGGGTGAGGAGAGAGGAACTAAAACCGCAACAATATGTGGAACATTTGAAGCTTATAGTTCACAAACCATACTTTATATAATAAACCTGATGTAAGTCTCAATGTATAATGCGTACATGACCCACCCCTGAGGTATGTGACACGGCCCTTGATGAGATGAGCTTTACTTTAGACACCAGGTCAGCAAACCAAGTTCCTAAAACCGACTATGGAACCTAAAACGTATCATAGTAAACGACAAGTTAATCCTGCCTCAATCCTCCCTCGCTGTGATTGGTTGATTCCAGGTCACCTGCCGTCCAGACCCAATAAGAAGACCCTAAAGCAGGGGTTCCTCAGACTGCTGCCCTGCTGCCCGTCAGCCTCGGGGTCCTCCACCAATCAGAGCAAGTTCCTCTAACTCTGACCCTCAGAGATCTCAGCCTGCTCCTCTCTCTCCTCGTGGCCCAGTGCTGCTCTCTCTCCCTGCCCCCCCCTCTCTGTTTCTGTGCTATGGGATGGGTTGGGTCTGTTGTCCCAACGCTCTCTCCCTTAACTGTCTCTCTGTGGGTCTGTCCTGGTCCTAACTGTCTCTCTCTGTATGGGTCTGTCCTGGTCCTAACTGTCTCTCTATGGGACTTTCCTGGTCCTAACTGTCTCTCTCTGTGGGTCTGTCCTAGTCCTAACTGTCTCTCTGTGGGTCTGTCCTGGTCCTAACTGTCTCTCTGTGGGTCTGTCCTGGTCCTAACTGTCTCTCTATGGGACTTTCCTGGTCCTAACTGTCTCTCTCTGTGGGTCTGTCCTAGTCCTAACTGTCTCTCTGTTGGTCTGTCCTGGTCCTAACTGTCTCTCTGTGGGTCTGTCCTGGTCCTAACTGTCTCTCTGTGGGTCTGTCCTGGTCCTAACTGTCTCTCTGTGGGTCTGTCCTGGTCCTAACTGTCTCTCTGTGGGTCTGTCCGGTCCTAACTGTCTCTCTGTGGGTCTGTCCGGGTCCTAACTGTCTCTCTGTGGGTCTGTCCTGGTCCTAACTGTCTCTGTCTGTCCTCCTAGACAGCGAGGCGGGCGATGGGGAGCTGTCCACGGTGTACTGCAGACCCGAAGGTCTGGACAAGCTCACCCAACGGACCAAGTTCAACCGGAGAGAGCTCCAGATTCTCTACAGGGAGTTCAAAAATGTCAGCCAGAGTCACACCTTTTGGGACAATTTTCAATCCCAATTGTTCCGCGGGGTTCTTTAGGATAGTGTTGGGATGGTGAATGCATGTGTGTGTGTGTGTGGAATCTCGTGGACACGCCAACCACACAGACAAATCCCACACTGGTTCAGACCGGTTGAATTCTGTAACATTTCCTCCCTCCCTTCCTCCCTCTGTAAACTAACCCTGTCCGACCCAGTCTAAGATGGTTCCCTTGTGTCCAAGCCAGTTCCCTTTTGTCCAAGCCAGTTCCTCTGTGTCTAACCTGGTTCCCCCTGTGTCTAAACCGGTTCCCTTGTGTCTAAGCCGGTTCCCTTGTGTCTAAGCCGGTTCCCTTGTGTCTAAGCCGGTTCCCTTGTGTCTAAGCCGGTTCCCTTGTGTCTAAGCCGGAATCCCTTGTGTCTAAGATGGTTTCCTTGTGTCTAAACTGGTTCACTTGTGTCTCAGCTGGTTCCCCTGTGCTCCTCAGGAGTGCCCCGGTGGGACGGTGGACGAGGAGGGCTTTAAGGCGATCTACTCGCGCTTCTTCCCCCAGGGAGGTGAGTGCTGGGCTCCCACTCGACCAGCCTGCCTTCAAAGATTCAAATCCACTGAGAGCTAGCTACTAGCTGTGGTGGCTAGCAAGCTACTAGCTGTGCTACTAGCAAGCTACCAGCTTTTCTGGCTAGCGAGCTGCTAGCTGTTCTACTAGCTGTGCTGCGTATAAACAACGAAATTTGTTATGTTTTGAAAGAGGAACTGAGTTATTCCTGAGTCACTTTGTCCTCATGGCATTTGTGTGTTTTTCGTTGTTTTCTCCTGATCCCAGACTCCAGTATGTACGCTCACTTCCTGTTCAGAGCGTTCGACACGCAGAGTGACGGCGCGGTCAGCTTCCAGGTGAGACGCTCACTACTGACCCACTCAGACGCTTTGGCCCGAAGCTTTAGCTGGATTTAGAACCCGTGTTATGAAGGGGCCGGGAGGAGTCAGTCTGCTCCAGTATGGCTGCCCAACACCCTGCACTGGATGTCTCCCAGTGTTCTTGATGACCCCTGGCTCTCCTCCTGACGCCTCCCGCCTCATACCCAGGACTTTGTGACGGGGCTGTCCACTATCCTGAGGGGCTCTGTGACGGACCGGCTGAACTGGGCCTTCTGCCTGTACGACCTCAACAACGACGGCTGCATCTCCAAAGAGGTGAGGCCACATCTGTCTGTGTGTGTTTCTGTCTCCCTCTCCCTCTCTCTGTCTCTCTCTGTCTCTGTCTCTGTCTGTCTCTCTCTGTCTCTCTGTCTCTGTCTCTGTCTGTCTCTCTCTCTCTCTGCCTGTGTCTCTCTGTCTCTCTCTGTCTCTGTCTCTCTGTCTCCGTCTGTCTCTCTCTCTCTGCCTGTGTCTCTGTCTCTCTCTCTCTCTTCCTGTCTCTCTGTCTCTGTCTCTGTCTGTCTCTGTCTGTCTGTCTGTCTGTCTGTCTGTCTGTCTGTCTGTCTGTCTGTCTGTCTGTCTGTCTGTCTGTCTGTCTGTCTGTCTGTCTGCCTGTGTCTCTCTCTGTCTGTCTCTCTGTCTCTCTCTGTCTCTCTCTCTCTGTCTCTCTCTCTCTGTCTCTGTCTGTCTGTCTCTCTCTCTCTGCCTGTGTCTCTCTGTCTCTCTGTCTGTCTCTCTCTCTCTCTGCCTGTGTCTCTCTGTCTCTCTCTCTCTTTGTGTGTGTGTAAAAGGTTTGTTTGTGAGGCGTTAACTCTCCCCTCCCTCCGTCTCTGGTCAGGAGATGACGGCCATCATGCACTCCATCTACAATCTGATGGGCAAGAACACCTCCCCGGGCATGAAGGCCAGCACCCCCGACGAGCACGTCGACCTCTTCTTCAGGGTAATACGGCCCCCCGCCCCCCCCTGCCCCGCCACTCTGCCGCCACGCCCGCCCCGCCCCCACGCCCCCCCCGCCCCCACACCCGCCACGCCGCCCCACGCCCCCCACGCCCCCCACGCCCTCCCACGCGCCCCCCTCCATCACTAGGTTAATCCATTCCCCGTATACAACACAGGTAGTAGGATAAGATGCTCTATGATGCTAAGTACTATTTTTAAGCCCACCCCTGCATAATACACAAATGAGGTAATATATTAATATATATTTCCCAGTTTTATTGAATCACAGAGTCTCTATTTCCAACCCTCAGAAGATGGACCGGAACAGAGACGGCGTGGTGACCATGGAGGAGTTCATGGAGACGTGCAGGAAGGTCCTTCATTTATACTCACTGAACAACGCAAACAGGTTGCATTTACACCGCACTTCTCTAACTGGCCAATCAAAGTATCGCGTTACATCACTGCCTCACATTCATCCACACATTCACCCCCCGACGGTGGAGTCAGCCCCGCAGGGCGACAGCCAGCTGGTCAGCAGCAGTCAGGGTGGGGCGTCTCGCTCAGGGACACCTCCACACTCAGCTAGGAGGAGCCGGGGATCGAACCAGCAACCCTCTGGTTACCAGCCGACCCGCTCCACCTCCTGGGCCTCATGCCACAAACACACTGCAGCAGCATTGAACCAAACATCTCAATGGAGCCCTGTGTTGATGTTTCCTGTTGTGTTTCACCACCCAGGACAAGAACATCATGCAGTCCATGCACATGCTGGACCACGTCATCTAGAGCGGAGGCTGGAGACCCAGAGAGAAGACCAGGACCCTCCAGACCGGGACCAGGGCTACTGGGGCCGGTTCTAGTCCTGGCGTGGGACATGTCGAGTGATGATTGTGCGTTAAGACGCAGTGGTAATGTCACTCACACCATGACCACTCTGAGAGGGACATGTGTACAACGTCTGACCGCGGCCTCACATAAACACACAATCACCTTTGGACGATCAATGATTTGGGCTCTGATAGGTTGAACTGATTATCACTGCCTGAGGTGTCGGTCTCTCCTGTCATCCGACCGTTATATCACAACATTGTTTAAAGTTTCTATGCATAGAAAATTATTTCAGGCGATGGATATACTACATATTTAGAAATATGATTTGAAATAATTCATGACTATGGTCGAAGCCATTTTCCTTGAATTAATCAATGAATAAACTTTTCGTTCTACAATCTAAACAAAGCAGCTACCCACAGCTGGGAGACGTCTTTTATTGTACACTAAAATCTAGTTTGTTTAGCAAAGAATGTGTCGGTGAGACTATGGAAATAATTAAAGCACACAAATTCCCAATCAATCAGTTTGTAATGAATACTGGAAACCAAATTTGTTTAATATATATTCTTTATTTTTGTAAACAAAATTTAAGTAAAAAATCGTAAGTACAAAGACCACTTTTCTTCAGTAGTTTATTCTAGCGCTAGTAGTTTGCCCGGCTAAATTAATATATGGTGAACCACCGTGTCGACGTTGACCATTAATGCAAAGATACAAAATAGTTTTGTTTAAGATTTATTCTATCACAAAGAAGATGCATCTCTGAAAGGTTGTGTGAGGCCAAGATACGACCGGTGTAGGAAACATCTTAAAAACATTTGGAACAATTACAAACTGTTGTTACAGAGACAGCCTTCATCGACTTTATCCAAAATAACCAACGAATAACGAACACGTTCTAACCCAGAAGGGGGGCGCCCAGCAGTTATTAATCTGCCTTCTCCGTCGGTTCTCCATCGAGGCGTGAGATGTGAACGTTGGCCTGCTACACCTTCAGGCGCCTCCACCCAGACTCAGGTTCTCTCGACGGTGCTGATCGGAGGAGCGTCCTAAAGATCGTGATCGCCCTGGTGTCGGCAGTATCGATTACGCTGTTCCGTTTATAAAAATGGAAGCTACATGATTATCGTCACAAAATAAAAATCTCTTTGGCATAGATTATTCACCCCAAAAGCACACGCACACACACACACGCACACACCCTTAAAATATCTTCTAAAAAAAACCCACAGGCATTCTAAAAGTCTTAATCAACATCATCAGCGTCACAAGAAACTATGAGACAGAGATGGGACATAATTAATTGTTACATAGTCAGTGATTACCCAAGAAACAGTTGGATCAGAAGCAAAAGCACTATTAAAGTATATATGATTCATGTGTCCGTTCGTCGGCCGTACGCCTTCTCTGCTGCGATCTGAAAAGACAAGAAACAGAAGTTAAGACCCGAGGAGACGTCACGGACACACCGAGTCGCTCAGCAGCTTCCAGAAAATACTCAAGGAGCACCAGGTCAGAGGTCACCTGGACTCTGCTCAGCCCCCCCAGCCTTCTGACACACTTACTACATGTTGTACGTCCTGGCACTTAATGTACGCACTTATTACAGTACTGGTCAGTGGAGAACAGCCAGTCAATACATAATGGTGATAACAGGCTGCAAAACAGGCAGCAAACACAGGCCTCAGTACTGGACAACAGGCGGTAAGATGGGAGGGGAATACGTACTGGTCTCCGTCCTGGTCTCAGGTCAGCGTACTGGTCTCAGTACTGGTCAGCGTACTGGTGGCGGTCATAGGCCGGCTGGTACTCCTCAGGCAACATCTCGGGCTCCATCATCCCGTCCATCCCCATGTCGCCAGGGTAACCGCCGTATGCCACGTCCAGCTCTGAGGGGGGGGGGGGCAACACAGGGTGAGGCTCCACTACACACAGGAAGTAGCTCCTCCTCTACACACAGGAAGTGGCTCCTCCTCTACACACAGGAAGTGGCTCCTCCTCTACACACAGGAAGTGGCTCCTCCTCTACACACAGGAAGTAGCTCCTCCTCTACACACAGGAAGTAGCTCCTCCTCTACACACAGGAAGTAGCTCCTCCTCTACACACAGGAAGTAGCTCCTCCTCTACACACAGGAAGTAGCTCCTCCTCTACACACAGGAAGTAGCTCCTCCTCTACACACAGGAAGTAGCTCCTCCTCGACACAGGAAGTAGCTCCTCCTCGACACAGGAAGTAGCTCCTCCTCGACACAGGAAGTAGCTCCTCCTCGACACACAGGAAGTAGCTCCTCCTCGACACACAGGAAGTAGCTCCTCCTCGACACACAGGAAGTAGCTCCTCCTCGACACACAGGAAGTAGCTCCTCCTCTACACACAGGAAGTAGCTCCTCCTCTACACACAGGAAGTGGCTCCTCCTCTACACACAGGAAGTGGCTCCTCCTCTACACACAGGAAGTGGCTCCTCCTCTACACACAGGAAGTGGCTCCTCCTCTACACACAGGAAGTGGCTCCTCCTCTACACACAGGAAGTGGCTCCTCCTCTACACACAGGAAGTGGCTCCTCCTCTACACACAGGAAGTAGCTCCTCCTCTACACACAGGAAGTAGCTCAGTCTGAGTCACTCACCGTCAGCTGCGTAGCCTGCGTCCATGGGCACGGCGTTGTTGGCCTGCGGGGGGGGGAGCACAACACAAGGTCATCCAACCACTCCAAAGTCATCCAACCACTCCCATTAGGAGATGCAGGTCTTAGAGGTGAATGCTGACGTCCATCTACGCATCACTTCCTACCATCGATTGCCGTGTCAATAAAGGCCGATATCACAGACGGAACATGGCTCTAAATGTATTCATTAAGTGCTTGATATTCCTGATGTGCATTTGGAGCGGGTGTAGTTGCGTGACGGGGCCAGCAGGGGCACTCACCCTCTCCCAGGCGGCCGGGTCGTGTCTGAACAGGGAGTGTGTGAGCTCCACGGAGACGCGCTTCTTGTAGTCGGTGTTCTTGTCCTCGGAGATCCGGAACAGGACGGCGGCCGCGTAGGTGGCTGAGGGGGGGGGGGGCAGGCGGTCAACCTCAATACGTTTATACTCACAGGTCCGGTCTCAAAGGACTTCACAGGCCGTATGTTTAGCACCATAACTTTGACAACAAAACTAGGACGTTGAAAGCAAGTTATTGTATATTCCATCTGCTAAGCACTTAAAACAGTACTGAGCATCTTATCCTGGCTGTCTCTGTCGTATACGGGGAATGGGTTAACTGTGGCATAATTCACACGTTCATACCAACAGGCCACATTTGTCCTTGGTGACTAGAGAGGCTTCTTTCCCATCCTAGGGAGGGAACCTGAGCCGGGGGAGGCGTCCGGCCCATACAAGAAGCCATTCTTTCATCTCCCAATTCTAGAGATACGAGCGGCCCAGGTGTTCGACAAACTCAGACGTTCAGGGCCACAAACAGTTGCAATGCCAACACACTGCCACAGGAGAGCAGCACAGAGACGCTTACGGGTATCCATCCAATCAGAGCACATAGCTGAGTCATGCCCAGTAGATGCGTCCCAACACGGCCCAGGGGGCAGAACGCTCCAGGTAACGCATCCTTCAGATGCCATACTGAGTGTATCTCCACGTGTGCATAATACAATTCCCCTCTTTCTGCTTCATAGACTAGTCCAAACCTTTACCAAATAAAGGGAGTTAAAAGCGATCCTGATTCGAGTACCTTTTCCAAAGAACACTGCATAACCTAGTGATGGTTAGGGCTTGGCACTTGGTTCTATGAACATCCTGACTGTACCCACAGAGATATAGTGTGGTTTCTCCTTCCTCTGACTAATGTCCTTATTGTGAGTCTGCTAAAGGCCTCCAGGGGGCGCTGGTCGTACCGATGCCCTCGTTGCTGGAGTGCAGCAGCTCCATCAGGGGGGAGGAGGCCCCCTCCTTATCGATGAGGTCGGCTGACTGCTTGTCCAGAGCCAGCTCGCACAGGATGCCCGCCGCCACGCGCTTCACGTTGTCCACGGGCGAGTACAGGAGCTGAGGACACACACGGGCACACACGGACACACACGGGGACACACGGACACACACGGACGCACACGGACACACACGGACACACACGGCTGAGCTGTTTGCTGTCTAACTCCTCATGAATAAATCCTCCGAAAAATAATAAATAATTAAAGAATAAAAATATATAGATATTTGGAACCGGAGTATCAATTTCCGCATCGCATGAAGGAAGGCGAGGACAGGATATATTGATGTGGACGAACCTGGACGAACAGCGGGATGGTCTGCATGTTGGCGATCTCCCCGCGGTTCACCGGGTCGCGGGCCATGATGTGCAGCGCTCCGGTGCAGCCCTCCACGATCTCCTCCATCCGCACGCCGTCCTGACAGAGAGCGCCGTCAGACCAGGACGCCCCACCGTGGACGGGGACCGCAATAACACGGCGCTGTTCTATCCAGTGGCCACCCCCCACCCCCCCCCCCCCGACGGCGGAGTCAGCCCCGCAGGGCGACGGCCAGCGGGTCAGGGGCAGTCGGGGGGGGGCGTCTCGCTCAGGGACACCTCCACCCTAAGCTAGGAACCTTTCGGTTCCCAGCCGGCCCCTCAGGTGATCATGGTGTAACCAATAACATCATTCCTTTGTGTTTACTTCCCTCACGTCGTGCCAGAGGAGATATTATCTGCATATTTCCGTGTCGATTTAGCAGATTCAACTCTGATGACTTTGGGGAGCGCGGTGACACCCCACATCTAAACAATGGGGTGCTGTGGGGCGGGGTCGGGGGTCGGGCTCACCTGGTAGGTCTGCTGGTTGGAGGAGCCCCTCTTCTGGGCGTCCTGGTGGGCTTTGAGCAGCAGGTTGACCAGCCGGGGGATGGCCCCGAGCGTCCCTCAGGGGGGTCTGGTTCTCGGGGCACAGAGCCAGGTTACGGATCAGACCCACCACCGCCTGGGGGAGGGGGAGGTTCAGTCCATCGCTCAGCAGCACTTCCATCAACGACACAACCCCTTGCACAAACGTCCCCGGTGCGCACCCCAGAGTGGGGGTCCCTAAAGGCCCCCGGTGCGCACCCCAGAGTGGGGGTCCCTAAAGGCCCCCGGTGCGCACCCCAGAGTGGGGGTCCCTAAACGCCCCCGGTGCGCACCCCAGAGTGGGGGTCCCTAAAGGCCCCCGGTGCGTACCCCAGAGTGGGGGTCCCTAAACACCTCCGCCCCCCACCTTGATGACGGGCCAGTAGTAGGGCTGGTTGAGCAGCTTGACGATGGCGGGCACGCCGTAGTGCATGCGCACGGCGTGCTGGGCCGCCTCGGCCTGCTGCTGGCGGGAGGTGAGGTGGCGCAGGGCGCAGACCGCCGGCTCCGTCACGTCCTCCTTCTCGCCGGCGCGCAGCACGGCGTGGATCAGCGCCTCCACGCCGTTGCCCTGGGTGACCAGCGTCTTGTTGTAGGCGTTGTTGCAGGTGAGGTTGGACAGGATGCCCGTGGCGCACGTCAGCATGTTGACGTCGTCGGAGCTCAGGAGGCCCACGAGGACCTGGAGGAGGCCGTCCATACCCTCCTACAGGAGGAGGAGGAGGAGGAGGAGGAGGAAGAGAACACACTGTTAGAGGAGGAGGAAGAGGAGGCCGTCCATACCCTCCTACAGGAGGAGGAGGAAGAGGAGGAGGAAGAGAACACACTGTTAGAGGAGGAGGAAGAGGAGGCCGTCCATACCCTCCTACAGGAGGAGGAGGAGGAAGAGAACACACTGGAGGAGGGTTAGAGGAGGAGGGTTAGAGGAGGAGGAGGGTTAGAGGAAGAGGAGGAAGAGGAAGAGGAGGCCGTCCATACCCTCCTACAGGAGGAGGAGGAGGAGGAAGAGAACACACTGTTAGAGGAGGAGGAGGAGGAGGAGGAGGAGGAGGACACACTGTTAGAGGAGGAGGAGAGGAGGAGAGGAGGAGGACACACTGTTAGAGGAGGAGGAGGAGGAGGAGGAGGAGGAGGAGGAGGGACACACTGTTAGAGGAGGAGGAGGAGGAGAGGAGGAGGAGGAGGAGAGGAGGAGGAGGAGGAGAGGAGGAGGAGGAGGAGGAGGAGGAGGCCGTCCATACCCTCCTTGGAAGATCAGAAGTCAAAGGAGAAGCAGGAGGAGAACCCCCACCCTCACAGGTCAGGGTGGGGGTTAGGGTCAGGGTGGGGGTCAGGGTGGGGGTGACCTGCTGACCTGCTTGGTGGCGGCGTCTGACAGGTTCCTGAGGGTCCACAGACAGTTCTGCATCAGCCGCTGGCTGCTACCGGTCAGGTGCTTCCCCAGAGCCTGCATCCCACCTGGGGGGGGTACAACAGCTCCCCATTAGTCCCCTTATGGTGCTGGAGCCGGGGGTCTGGACGACGTGGTTAGATATTAACAGTGGACAGACCGCAGATACAGAGACAGACAGACAGACAGACAGACACATAGACAGAGAGAGAGAGACACACAGACAGAGAGACACAGACAGGCAGAGGCACAGAGACAGGCAGAGACAAAGACAGGCAGAGAAAAAGACAGACCCACAGCAGAGAGACAGATACAGAGACACTCAGCAGAGAGACGGAAATAACAGCAGACAGACAGCAGATACAGAGACAGAGAGACAGAGAGACAGAGACAGAGACAGGCAGAGACAGAGACAGACACTCAGCAGAGAGACAGATACAGAGACACTCAGCAGAGAGACAGATACAGAGACACAGCAGAGAGACAGATACAGAGACACAGCAGAGAGACAGATACAGAGACACAGCAGAGAGACAGATACAGAGACACAGCAGAGAGAAGACAGTTTCTTTCCTCACACAGTAGGACTGCTGGAGGCAGATTACAATCCAATAACTGTCCCGTCAACAGACCCCCCCCCCCCCAGAGCGAGATGAAAGGAGTGGCGCACCTGTGGCCCCGCCCTCCTGCCCAGGTGTGTCCTGAACAGAGGAGGGGGGGGGGGGGGCACATACCTGCTTCCACAATGGCGGGCTTGTTGCTGGGGCACACGGAGAGGACCTTGAGCACGCGGCTGGTGGTCCACAGCAGCTTCTCGTAGTTGTAGTTCCTCATGTGATGTGAACCAGGCCCTCTGGGCCGTTGTTGGCCAGGATGATCAGCTGGAGGGAGGGAGGGAGGAGGGGAGGGAGGGAGAGGAGGGAGGGAGGGGAGGAGAGGAGGAGCGAGAGTCACCACAACACACCGAGGTTCTAGAGCTGCAGCTCAGATCCATAAACAACAAAGCCCCGTGTAATTATTGTATTGTTATTGTGTTTTAGGTTGCCTATTGACACCTGGCCGGGGACTACAGCTGGAAATGATCCCAATAGGCTAAAGCTGCTCCTTTCGCTGTACAGTTAATCAAAGGGCACTGTCCACGAAACTATTAACAGATAAACTAAACAGAGAGCGCTTTGACATCAACAAGGGTTCATTGTAAACGGAGCCTTTGAGTCACACTGTGCATCCAACAGCTCACACTAATTGGTGTGATTATGTTACGGGAGCAGCTAAGGGCGGGGCCCAGGGCGGGGCCCAGGGCGGGGCCCAGGGCGGGGCCCAGGGCGTCTCAGGACAAACACACACCTCTGCATTTAGTGATTTACAGACAGGCCTGATTCCGTCTGTGTCAGTGGGCGTGGAGAGAGAGAGAGAGAGAGAGAGAGAGACAGACAGACAGACAGACAGACAGACAGACAGACAGACAGACAGACAGACAGACAGACAGACAGACAGACAGACAGACAGACAGACAGACAGACAGACAGACAGACAGACAGACAGACAGACAGACAGACAGACAGACAGACACAGACAGACAGACAGACAGACAGACCAGACAGACAGACAGACAGACAGACAGACAGACAGAAGACAGACAGACAGACAGACAGACAGGACAGACAGACAGACAGACAGACAGACAGACAGACAGACAGACAGACAGACAGACAGACAGGAACAGACAGACACAGACAGACCAGACAGACAGACAGGACAGACAGACAGACAGACATCGCAGACAGACAGACAGACAGACAGACAGACAGACAGACAGACAGACAGACAGACAGACAGACAAGACAGACAGACAGACAGACAGACAGACAGACAGACAGACAAGACAGACAGACAGACAGACAGACGAGACAGACAGAACAGACAGACAGACCAGACAGACAGACAGGACAGGACAGACAGACAGACAGACAGACAGACAGACAGACAGACAGACAGAGACAGACAGACAGACAGACAGACAGACAGACAGACAGACAGACAGACAGACAACAGACAGACAGACAGACAGGACAGACAGACAGACAGACAGACAGACAGACAGACAGACAGACAGACAGACAGACAGACAGACAGACAGACAGACAGACAGACAGACAGACAGACAGACAGACAGACAGACAGACAGACAGACAGACAGACAGACAGACAGACAGACAGACAGACAGACAGACAGACAGAACAGACAGACAGACAGACAGACAGACAGACAGACAGACAGACAGACAGACAGACAGACAGACAGAACAGACAGACAGAACGACAGACAGACAGACCAGAACAGACAGACAGAACAGACAGACAGACAGACAGACAGACAGACAGACAGACAGACAGACAGACAGACAGACAGGACAGACAGACAGAGACAGACAGAACAGACAGACAAGACAGACAGACAGACAGACAGACAGACAGACAGACAGACAGACAGACAGACAGACAGACAGACAGACAGACAGACAGACAGACAGACAGACAGACAGACAGACAGACAGACAGACAGACAGACAGAGACAGACCAGACAGACAGACAGACAGACAGACAGAACAGACAGACAGACAGACAGACAGACAGACAGACAGACAGACAGACAGACAGACAGACCGACCGACCGACCGACCGACCTTGCTCTCCTGGTTGCCGTAGGACAGCAGCTGCAGGCAGTCCGTGGTGATGGCCAGGAACTTGGGGTTGCTCTTCTTGAGCAGTGGAACCATCCTCTGCAGCCCGTCGGCCAGCCGCACCGCCATCTTGGCGCCCTCCTGGTGCAGCAGCAGGTTGTGCAGAGTGGTGATGGCGTAGAACAGCACCGACTCCATGGGGGAGCTGGGGGGGAGGAGGGGGAGTCAAAGGGTGAGACGGACCCCCACGCACGCTTTCATTGCTTGTTTTAACTTTAGTACATCAGAAGTAGAGTTGTTCCGACAACACCATCAAGCGCTCCTCCGATGCGGCCCAGAACGCAGCACCGGGGATCGGAGTACGCAGGTCTGTGTGCCGATCCGATACCGTCCCATGACTAGCTAGTTCAACACAGGAAAATAAAATATGCTTGATTACGATCTAACAATATATTATAAATGTAAAGGATCAAGTTCTGAAGTTAGTAATTGAACCGACCGGCGAGTATTATGCTAAAGAAAACATCAACAACAAAAGAAGCGTAGCGGTGTCCGTGGACGACCCTGGACGACCCTGGACGACCCTGGCTCTGACCCAGACGGCCTGGGACGCTACAAGGACGCCATTTTGTTCGTCCTTGTAGCGACATAAACAAATGGAGGTTGGTTGGAGATAACACCTGCAGTCAGTTGGAGAGGCACTGGTGGCAACGTTAGACAATTCTATAACGATACATCACGATATAGGTCTAACGACAAATACTAAATGACCGTGAACAGGCGGCGGACTTCGGCCTTTACCCACGCTCCAGACTGAGTGTTTCAGTTACTCGTCTGTGATTAGTTAAGGTCCGTTCAAGTTTCCTCGTTTGTGTGTTAATCGCCCCCTTGAGGAGCAGGGACATCTCTTAAGAACGCCTTATTTTATTAATCTCTGAGCCTACCTCAGAAATTAAGGTCGGCTCAGCCGGAGTCTGAGCCCACCTGAGTCTGAGCCCACCTGAGTCTGAGCCTACCTGAGTCTGAGCCTACCTGAGTCTGAGCCGACCTGAGCCTGAGCCTACCTGAGTCTGAGCCTACCTGAGCATGCGGACCAGGGCGGGGATCCCCCCTGACTTGAAGATGGCGAGCAGCCCCTCGCGCTGGTGGGACAGGTTGTGCAGGATGCTGGCGGTGGCTCTGGCCGTCTCCATGTCGCTGGTGTTCTGCATGGCGCGCACCACGGCCGCCACCACCTGGGGCGACTGCATCAGCACGCGGCGTGACGCCTCCTTGCGGGTCAGCTGGTTCACGATCAGCGCCGCCTTGCTGACCACCACCTGGGGGACGGGGGGACGGGACGGTGGGTTAGAGGCGGGGCAGAAGGGAGCACTGCGATTGGGGTTTTAAAACGGAGGAACACATGTTAAAGACGCATGTTGAAAGTCGGCTTAGCTCAGGAGGTAGAGCGGGACGGCTGGTCACCAGAGGGGTGCTGGTTCGATCCCCGGCTCCTCCTAGCTGAGGGTGGAGGTGTCCCTGAGCGAGACGCCCCACCCTGACTGCTGCTGACCAGCTGGCTGTCACCCTGTGGGCCTGACTCCGTGCTTATCTACTTATTGCATGTTTGTACGTCCTTGCACTTAAAAATAGTTCCCAGCATTGTGTATCATTTTACCCTAGCTGTCTCTGTTGTGTACGGGGAGTGGGTTAACCTAGTGATGGTTAGTGCTTGGCACTTGGTTCTATGAACATCCTGACTGTACCCACAGAGATATATTGTTGTTTCTCTTCCTTCTGACAAATGTACTTATTGTAACTGTGGAATGACTCGTCTAATAAACACCCTGAAGGAAAATATAAAGATAAATGTGGCGTCTGAGGAACTGGAAGAGAGGCAGCAGCAGCAAGCCGTGGTCGTCAGGGCGACCCTCCTCTTCCTCACCTGGTCCTCGTCGTTGAGCAGCTTGGTGAGCTCGGGCACGGCCTTGGTGGCCAGCTCAGCGTCGTCCTGGTAGTTGATGAGGTGGATGATGGCCACCTTCAGCATCTGGGACGGCTCCGCCAGCTTCTGCACGTTGGTCATTTGGGTGGAGTCCGTCTGCGTGGACAGGATGGTGGTCCCCTCGGCCAGGGTCTCGGGGAACATGGCGTTACGCACGCGCTGGGCGCGGGTCAAGGTGTACTGGGCGTCCAGGTCTGAGGGGGGAGGAGGGGGGAGGAGAGGGGAGAGGAGAGGGGGGACAGTGGGGGTGGAATGGGCTTTAGACTCCATTTAAGGAAGACAATACTCTACTGTGTGCATACAGTGTGCGTCTGCAGGTCAAAGTCTGCGTTTTGTTGCGTCTTCCTGCACATGAAGGCCGTCTGGTACCTTCTGGGTAATCGCCGGAGACGGTTGTCGTGGTGACGGTGGTGTATTTGGAGGTGGTGTAGTCCCCGTCGTCGTCTCGCACCGTGTTGGCCCCCGACTGGATGCCCGAGTCGCCGTGGTACGAGTGCTGCCACTCCTCCACCTTCATCCTCCCATCGGAGTCCACTGGGAGGAGAACAGATGAACACATGAACCCTCACTCACAGACCACCACCTTCAAAAGGCTGGCCTTCGAAAAGTGGAGGAACCAAGAACAGATAAACGGCATCAACAACCAGACGGTAAACAACCTCTTCACTTACTTGACATTGCCATAGCGTCTCCTGCAGTCTCAGAACCAAACAGCAGGGGGAGCTGTCCTACACAGAGCACACAAAACAAAACCACAGTGTTCTCACGTTATAGAGACAAAAGTTACAACTTTTCAAAAAGCTGGACGAATATTGAAACAAAACATGATCATTCCTTGACCTCTTCCACTTCAGGATCTAAAAATTCAGCAACCCCGCTTGCAAAATGTCAACAAGGTGTGTGTGAGGCAGCTGGCCAGCGTGGGGGGGGGGGGGGGGCGCTAGGACAGGAATGCTGTCACTCAGTCCGTTGACCTCTGACCCTGGAGACCCCCGCCCATACAGGAGAGAGTTAGACTGTATGCTGACGCAGAGTATCGGTGTTCAAACCGGCCGGGCCGGTTTCTGTTTGTGACTAGGGCTGGGAGAGTCATCACTCTCTCACACAAACACACACACACACACACACGCGCACACACGCGCACCCTCAGGCGAATACTGGGAGTGTTCCAAACCTCGACATCTCTCACGCTACCTACGGCAGGTTGAATCCTGTCCGCTCGTATTTCTCCCTCTACTCTCCTCTCTCAAGTTTCGCTCTGAAATGCAGCTCTTGTACAGTATTCCTGATGGTTCTACTTTGCCGGTTGCCCAGCAACAGCGGCCTAAACTTTGCCTTTCCAGCGTCTCCGTTGAGTCAAAGTGTGGCCCTGAACGCCCGTTAGAGGGGCCCTGAACGCCCGTTAGAGGGGCCCTGAACGCCCGTCAGAGGGGCCCTGAACGCCCGTCAGAGGGGCCCTGAACGCCCGTCAGAGGGGCCCTGAACGCCCGTCAGAGGGGCCCTGAACGCCCGTCAGAGGGGCCCTGAACGCCCGTCAGAGGGGCCCTGAACGCCCGTCAGAGGGGCCCTGAACGCCCGTCAGAGGGGCCCTGAACGCCCGTCAGAGGGGCCCTGAACGCCCGTCAGAGGGGCCCTGAACGCCCGTCAGAGGGGCCCTGAACGCCCGTCAGAGGGGCCCTGAACGCCCGTTAGAGGGGCCCTGAATGCTCAATAGAGGGGCCCTGAACGCCCGTTAGAGGGGCCCTGAATGCTCGTTAGAGGGGCCAGGCTGCTTCATTACAAATGGTATTATTAAAGCTACTATAGATATTTATTTTAAAATAGTGCGTCTACCTGTCTACCCGTCTACCCGTCTACCCGTCTACCCGTCTACCCGTCTACCTGTGTTCCTCTGCAGGGCGGACCCGTTACTGAGGCAGCGGGCTCTGCGTTTGTTTTCGGGGGGTGTTCTTCAGTGTGCGGCGTGCGGGGCCAACAGTGTTTCCACTGTACTGGGTAGAGCAGTTTTTAAGATGTTTTCTGGCTCTGGGGGGGGGGGGGGGTGACCGGATTCCTCGCTGGTCACACAAAGGCTCAGCGCTGTGATGTCTGTGTGACTGGATGCTTCTAGAACGAGCGCCACACAGGGTACTGAGTGGTGCTCCGACTGGCCGGTTGGAACCAGAGTTAAGCAGAACTGTTCAATGGCCGCTCGGGACTATTGTGTCCCATGCCAAAATGGCTGGAGTGAAGATGCGCCGTTTGTTTTTCTGCCCGCATAAAACCTGATCATCATCAGGCTTAAACTATCCTACTTTAATGTACATTGTTTCAGTGCCACAAATGATTGGCAGCAATTAAAGCAGATGTAACTTCTTCTGCATCAGTGATAGTGTGCATCTTGCAGTGGAACCTGCTGGTTGTACTTCTTGTCTAATCCTAAACTCACTCGGGTTCACCTTCCACACGGCGCCAACCAGCACTGCCCTGTCGTCCAGCGGGCACAGACACAGCCTTCTGCCTCCCCTGATCTACACGTGTTCACACACTCGCTCTAGCGGATGGGATTTATCTGAAACAGCTAAATAAACTTTTAACACGACAAATGGCTGCAGGCTGCCAAGTTCTACGCCTGGAGCTTCGTACGAAGGAATGCTCCAGATAGAAGAACGCTTTAGAAAGCTCTAGAAGAAGGTGGGGCACCACAGGACATTATCAAACGCCCGGAGGGCCGTTATCTACGCGGCCCTTGGCTAACCTCCTCAAACACATCGGGGCCCGATGTGTATAATCTGCCGTTTTAAATCTATTCCCCTTATCTTAAAAGCCCTCCTGCATTCCCCATACGTCCCCACAGAACACTCAACAGGGAGGGGGGGCGCGGGGGGAACCCCGCCCACCAGTCGGGGCGTTTGGCAGACGCCATTATCCAAAGCGACTCACAATAAGTACACATGTCAGAAGAAAGAGAAACACTATATCTCCGCCGCTACAGTAAGGCTGCTTGTAGAACCAAGGGAGGGCCCAGCACTAACCACCACTAGGGTAACCCGTTCCCCGTACACAACAGAGACAGCCAGGATCAGACGGGACGCCTACGGCGCCAAAGGGATGGGCGTGGCTCCACATTCCGCACACTGACTACATTGAGGATCCCCTTTTCATTAACAAAATGCAAACCAATGTGGTTGAGGTTCGATGTAAACTGGTGCTTAACCTGTTGTGAGGCCGTTGATACCATCCAATAAAATCACTTTTACGAGCAAGGATAGGTAGCACATTCCCGAATCCTGACGAGGATTTCTTTCAGCTATGAATATAATAACAGTTGTATTTGCCAAGAAAAGAGAGTGTGTGTGTGTGTGTGTGTGTGTGTGTGTGTGTGTGTGTGTGTGTGTGTGTGTGTGTGTGTGTGTGTGTGTGTGTGTGTGTGTGTGTGTGTGTGTGTGTTGTGTGTGTGAATGTGTGTGTCTGTGTGTGTGGTGTGTGCTGTGTGACGTGACTGGGCAGTGCTTCGACCCACTCGGCATGGCAGTGCTTTGACACACTCGGCATATCGCCCCGGTAACGGGTAATCACTCGGCATATCGCCCCGGTAACGGGTAACCCTGTTGGAGTTCACCAGTTGGAGCCGCCGGTCGGGGCCCTTAGCGACGGTCGCCAACAGGTCCCAGGACTCTTCCTGATTCCCTCTCAGCGTTGTTATTGACAACATGTCCCCTGCTCTGCTGATCAATGGAGTCATTACACGGAGGCCTCGGCCCGGACTCTGTCAATGACTGACTCCCTGACTGCACCTTGATCCCGGCTCCACAAGAGTGAAAGTGCAGCGCAGATAGGAAGTCCAATAAATAAATGAGTCCTCTCTGGCGGCCAGCCGGGCCGAGCGCTGGTGTGACATTCTGAGGGGACTCGGTACACCCCCCCCTTCCCGCGTGTCACTCCTCCTCCTCCTCCTCCTCCTGAATACTTCATCACAGCCCCGCCGTGTTCCTACGAGCCCCCCCCGCCCCGCCAGCAAACACAACGCTCATCCTCAGCTATGTCTCAGAGTGACTGACCGCTGGGACGTCCCACCAGTGACCGGGAAACGAGTGGGAGGAGACAGAACCCCCCCGTCCTCCCTCATTCCCCTGTGGGGAGCGTCCTGATAACACCGGCGTGCTGAGCAGCGCAGTATGCGGGCGGGGCTCTCTGCTCAACACACCTTACAGCTGGAACGGTGAACGGTGAACGGACTGCATTCACACAGCGCTTCTCTAACCCGCTGCCACTCAAAGAGCCCCCCCCCCCCCCCAGCGGGCCCTCAGACTGAAGTGTTGTGGAATCTGAGCCAAGCTGTGTGGAGCTTTTATGACAAACATGACGTGTGTGGCCGTGTCTGGACGCGAAGAGAGAGAGGAGTTGAGAAATCCTTGGTTACACAAACACACCGGCACGCCCTGAACCAGCCCACCACGCCCTGAACCAGCCTGCCACGCCCAAATCCACAGCTCCGAGGCAGGCAGAACAGACAACATGTAGTTTGTCCACTAACAGTCAGCCGTGCTTCATGTGGTGCGCTGAGGACGTCGGGTGGATGTGGGGTTTATTCGGTTGGTGTTGCTGTGATTATTGTGTCCTTCAGTGTCCATGTGGTGCATAGACACTGATGTTGTGCTGTGCCCCCTCTGAATGTACTAACTGCCCCGTTGTTGTATGTTGTTGTATGTTGTTGGTGGCAAAATGATTCCCTTGGGGGTTATTAAAGTGCCATCAATCACGTCGTTACAGCAGATCTCCTCCCTCAGCCCTCATCTGTAGAGGATCAGGGACCATCTTTACCCCAACAGCTCCCACTCGGCTGAGGACCTGAGTGAGGCCACACAGAGAGGGCAATAGGTGGAAGAAAACACCCGCCCTCAACAGGCTCACCCCCCCCCCCCCCCTTCTGAAGGTGTGCCGGCGGCCTGCAGCTGATTGGCCGCTTGGTTTAATCGATCAGAGCGGAGGAGATGGGCGACTGATGGGAGTTATGGCGACGCTGACAGGAAGTGGCGGTGCTTACAGGAAGTGGTCAGAGAGCAGCCGACTGTGGTACGGTACGAGGCGCCATCGGTTCAGATTCCGGTTGACTCCGTCATCAGTCTCGTTATGGGCGGAGCTTCCAGACAAACCGATCTCCCAGGTCAAAGTTCAGCTCCAAAAGGAAGTAAACATCAACTACAAGGATTCACTCATTCATTATTCATCCCATCAGAGATGAAACATAGAATAAACCCGTGTAAAGTAGCCGTGAGAGTTGAGTGTGCTGCATTAGCTGAGTTAAGTGCACGCCACTTACACGGTCTGGGACTGAACTAAACACACGCTGGGTGTGTCCCGGGCATTAAAAGAACTGCCCTGATCAGGAGCAGGATCAGGGCAGATAGAGAGGAGAGGAAGAGGAGGAGGAGGAGGAGGAGGAGGAGGGAGAGGAGGGGGAGGAAGAAGAGGAGGGTGAGGAAGAGGAGGAAGAAGAGGAAGAGGAGGAGGAGGAGGAAGAGAAGAGGAGGAAGAAGAGGAAGAGGAGGAGGAAGAGGAAGAGGAGAAGGAGGAGGAGGAGAGAGAGAGAAGAGGAGGAAGGGGAGGAGGAAGAGGAGGGGGGAGGGGGAGGAAGAAGAGGAGGGGGAGGGGGAGGAGGAGGAGGAGGAAGAGGAAGAGGAAGAGGAAGAGGAAGAGGGAGGAGGGAGGAGGGAGAGGGAGAGGAGGAGGAGGAGGAGGGCCTCGGGGGGCGACGCTATCGGGGACTCAAAGAGGAAAGGGCGGCGGTCTCAGGGGAGGAGGCGGTCAAGTGCAGGGGGTCGGATTACAGGAGAGGGGGAGAAAGGGGGTGTGGCACAGAAGGGGGAAGGAAGGGGAGAGAGGGGGCGTGGCCACGGCGGGAATAAACATGAGCTGCACAATGGGGGGTCCACAGGAGGGCATAGAGCCGCCAGAGCCCAGACACATAAAGAGCCTTTAGTGAGTTCAGGGGGGGGGGGGGGTAACACATTACTGAACAGCCCTCACATACGTGATTGCGTTTACCAACAGTCCTTAGCGTTGTGTAGCGTCTTATCCTGTCGGTTCACGGGGGAGAGGTTACCCCGTTGTTGTTGGGGCTGCCACGTGGTTCCATGAACATCCTCACTGCAACAACAGACATATTGTTGTTTCTCTTTCTTCTGACAAATGTACTTATTGTAAGTCGCGAGGGATAGACGCGTCTGCTGACCGCGCTGAACGTAACTGCTGGTATTGAGGACGAAAAAAAAGAAGAGGAAAAACAGGGGAGAGGGAGACGAACCCGGAACCTTCTGGCAGAGCAGCGAGCGGCAGCGACGCTAAAGAGGAACCAGGGAGTGATACTGGGAGGACACCACTCTCTGGTGACACCACGCAGATAGAGACGCTTTATTGGTTCGCTGAGGTCTGCTCACGTCCTGGTCGATGCGCTGGCTCGGAGGGTGTGCTCTCCCGATGCAAAAGGCTGCTCCCACTTATCTTAACACAATCAGACAGATGATGAATATTTTAAGACGTGCATGTGTTAGGGCTGCTGCTGCTGCTAGAGTGTGTGTGTGTGTGTGTGTGTGTGTGTGTGTGTGTGTGTGTGTGTGTGTGTGTGTGTGTGTGTGTGTGTGTGTGTGTGTGTGTGTGTGTCACGATGACTGGATGCGTGTTCAGGTCTAAACTAGCTTGTGGAGAGGATAGCTATTGTTCGATATAACCGATCACGTCGCTGTATCCTTACGCCCGTCTGTCCTGCGAGCTCTGCTCTCGTTGCCGAGCCTCCCTACCCAAAGGCAAACATGAGCAGTACTCCCCTTCTGGGCCGGCCCCACCCTCACCCTCTCCCACCAGGGTGAGACTGTGGGCTGGGCGAGTCCGATACAGAGACGCTGAGAGACACCACAGGACTCAAACACATTGTGTGTGTCTCTATATGCATGTCTGTATCTATGCTCGCTGTGTGTGTGTACGTCTGTCTGTCTCTATACTCTGTGTACGTCTGTCGGTGTCTGTCTCTTTAATCTGTGTGTATGTCTGTCTGTGTCTCTATATTCTGTGTATGTCAGTCTGTCTGTCTATACTCTGTGTGTATGTCTGTCTCTCTATACTCTGTGTGTGTGCACGCGTGTGTCTATACTCTGTGTGTGTGTGCGCGTCTCTATACTCAGTGTGTGTGTGCGCGCGTCTCTATACTCAGTGTGTGTGTGCGAGTCTCTATACTCAGTGTGTCTGTATGTGTCTCTATACTCTGTCTGTCTCTATACTCTGTCTGTCTCTATACTCTGTCTGTCTCTATACTCTCTCTGTCTCTATACTCTGTCTGTCTGTCTGTGTCTCTATACTCTGTATGTGTCTCTATACTCTGTCTGTCTGTCTCTATACTCTGTATGTCAGTCTGTCTATACTCTGTGTGTATGTCTGTCTCTCTATACTCTGTGTGTGTGCGCGCGTGTGTCTATACTCTGTGTGTGTGCGCGTGTGTCTACTCTGTGTGTGTGTGCGCGTCTCTATACTCAGTGTGTCTGTATGTGTCTCTATACTCTGTCTGTCTCTATACTCTGTCTGTCTCTATACTCTGTCTGTCTCTATACTCTGTCTGTCTCTATACTCTGTCTGTATACTCTGTGTCTGTCTGTGTCTCTATCCTCTGTCTGTGTCTCTATCCTCTGTCTGTCTGTCTCTATCCTCTGTACTCTGTCTGTCTGTCTCTGTACTCTGTCTGTCTGTCTCTATACTCTGTCTGTCTGTCTCTATACTCTGTCTGTCTGTCTCTATACTCTGTCTGTCTGTCTCTATACTCTGTCTGTCTGTCTCTATACTCTGTCTGTCTGTCTCTATACTCTGTCTGTCTGTCTCTATACTCTGTCTCTATACTCTGTCTGTCTGTCTCTATACACTGTGCGTGGAAGCGCACCACACAGACCAGTTAAGCGACTGTAACGCTTGTGTTTTGAGGCAGGCAGGCAGGCAGGCAGGCAGACAGACAGACTCCCTAACATTCTTGGGCGCACTGAGGCATCAGGGAGAAGCGACAGACATTCATGAAGGAATACTGGAGGACTCGGCAGACAGTCCGGATGCTGTGAGCGCGCGCGTGCGTGCGTGCGTGTGTGTGTGTTAACAGTTCTGACCGGGTACCAGTTGTGGAGCTCGCTATCAGAATACAGAAAGGACCAGAACTGAGAGGGGGGGGGGGGGGGGGGCATTGTAGAGAGCTGTCGCATTAAATTATTAATTTAACTGCGGTTAACGGGAGCCTTGAGATGTGGAGGGGTGAGAGTGGAGGGGTGAGGAGGGGTGGTCAGTGAGGAGGGGTGAGAGTGGAGGGGTGAGTCAGTGAGGAGGGGTGAGAGTGGAGGGGTGAGTCAGTGAGGAGGGGTGAGAGTGGGGGGGGTGAGTCAGTGAGGAGGGGTGAGTGTGGAGGGGTGAGAGTGGGGGGGTTGAAAGTGGGGGGGTGAGAGTGGGGGGTGAGAGTGGGGGGGTGAGAGTGGGTTGAGAGTGGGGGGGGTGAGAAGTGGGGGGGGTGAGAAGTGGGGGGGTGAGAGTGGGGGGGTGAGAGGTGGGGGGGGGAGAGTGGGGCGTGGGGGTGAGAAGTGGGGGGGTGAGGAGTGGGGGGTGAGAGTGGGGGGGTGAGAGTGGGGGTGAAGAGTGGGTCCAACTGGGAAGCATAGGCTCAGCTTCACGGGGCCATGTCCAATTGACCCTGGTTGGGACGTTG
>OLKM01000449.1:237050-242050 GCA_900291075.1 Melanogrammus aeglefinus
GGTGAGAGTGGGGGGGTTGAGAGTTGGGGGGGTGAGAGTGGGGTGAGAGTGGGGGGTGAGAGTGGGGGGGGTGAGGAGTCGGGGGTGAGAGTGGGGGGGTGAGAGTGGGTCACTGGGAGCTAGCTCAGCTTCACGGGGCCATGTCAATGACCTGGTTGGGACGTGTGAGGTCATAACGACTGAGGCCTCGCAGAAACACGACCAGGAATTCAAAAGAGAACCAAAGATAAAATACAATCTGTTTACAGTACAGGACGGTCGGCCTCGGCCGTCAGTCCTGTACGAGTGGCCAAAACACCAACGAGTGGATGATCTCTCCGGACCTCACGCCCGTTCCTTCAGATGAAGACGGGGTTGATTAAAGATCTGCTGGAGGCCGCTCACGTTATCCACGGAGATCCCTCGGTAATCTGCTGGAACTCCACTCCCCCCAGATTACGGTGGTGCCATCACACACTACCTCCCCTCTCCGTGTGAAACCCCATCCTCTCTGACACCTGGTCTCCACGGCAACACGTCAACATACGCGTGTACATGTGGGTCGGAGGTAGAACACACAGCGCTCTGAAGCCAGGCACCTCCGTCAGCGTGCTCAACAACACGGAATTAAACCCAAGTCAAGACAAAGAAGACTCAGAGATTCATGCAGTAATCCCCTCCCCCCCCTATTTATAGACCAGACGATCTCTGAGACCTTTCACTGCTAATGTAGGACAATATTCCAGAATTAAGTCAGTGTGTGCGTGTGTGAGTTGAGGATTATCATCAGTGGGACCACAGCTGTAGCTGCTGTACAGTCACCATCCCCAAGCCCCAATCCCCCCCCACCCCCAGCGTGGCAGGCACCCAGGGCCAGCTTGCTAAAAGGCTCCAACTGGCAGGATTGCACTGACATGCAGTTTTCAACATGACATACTTTAACCACCTCGGCCGGGAGGAACGAGTTTCCCGGTAGAAGAGAGGAATGTGCCTGTGGTGAAGCTTCAGACAGCAGGTGGCCTGCAGGTGTCTGCCATGAACTACCACCACAACGTTCACTCTGTTTGACCAACTTTAATACAACAGCCGCACCAGTTCCATCTGTTGACTTACTATTTGTATGCCATCTATGTTTCTAATCGTCACTACTGTCCTTGTGACTCTAGTCGGGACAAATGAAGATCCAACGTTTTGCCTGTGAGCCCCGGGGCTGACCTAATCTTCTAAAGCGGATGAATGGGAATTGTGTCAATTTCTTGTTGAATTTACTCATGAAATAAAGAATGACTCAGAAACATTTCCTCCCGCCCCTGGGACAGATAGCAGAAGAGCGGTGATACAGATTTATGGGCGTTATGGGGCAAGATGAGCGTAAAGATAACGAAATCAGAAGGGATTTGGCAACAACTGAAGGCATCATCGGGTCCTTACTGGAGCTGACGACAACTGTGATGCAGAAGAAATTAAGAAGTTCGGGGACAGTTGTGAATGATCAGGGAGACTTCAGAGTTTCATTACTCATCGACACACATTCTGCATGTGGTAACAAGTCCTCGCCCCGCCCAAGCTCCAACACAACATGGAGAGAAACCAACGAGGGTCATGACGCACCAACTGGTAATCAATTCAAAAGTCAAACAGGAGGGTCAAATCCCTCGTTTGTGAATAGGTGAGCATATAGTATAGGTGAGCGATAACTTAAGACCACACAAGGACATACTGGTCATGTACTATAAAGCCAAGATGATGCCATGTCTTTAATTAAAAAAATATTTCCAACATATTTATGCCTGCACTTGGTTCATGACGCACGATACAGTTCAAATCAATGTATTGTAAAAGAACTTGCAGAACTATTTTCTTTGTTTTACCAAAATATAGAGTTTGAACATAGTGCGCAGATAACAACCAGAAGACTCAACTTAGTTTCCCCTGAAGCGCAGCGGTACTCGAACCAAACCGCTTCTGGTCACCAGTAAACTCTCAGTCTGTTGACGTTCAGCTGATCGAGTCAAACCGATCCATGCCTCACGGTACAGGTCTACCCCATTACGCAGACTGGTTCCCTCTGTAGCCCGTATGAGTTGTACGAGTTTCGGGGTGATTCCCCTTTCTCGCCGTCCCAATACTACTACAAACTCTGGTTTTACGCTGCGCCCGGCTGGCCCTCGGCATGCGGAAATGGGGCCCCAACAGTGTTGGATCAGCGAACAGGTAGATTGTATTTCACAAAACTCACAAAGTATCACCTAAAGTATCACTCATGAACATTTGCGGCAGTAGTGGGTACATCCGCGAACTCCAAACAACTCACAATATAGAACAACACAAACCACAAAACTGTTAAATTCGCCGTAAGGTACATAAAACGAATCCGTGCACATTTCTAAACTAAACCAAGTCTATGAAACATACCTTTTCGCAGTTTAAAGGGAGGTTGCGGATTACTCCAGGTTCGTGTCGGCTCCACAGACTGTCTCTCGCGCTGCGTCGACGCTCCGCTGAACAATGAGTAGAAGCGTCACCACGGGGAGCTCCGCCCCCTTATCCACCCCCCCCCCCCCCCCGGTGACCCCACCCTGCTGGGCGCTAGGACGGTAGGTGGTGTCCCTCGAAATGGAAACAACAACACAGCGGGTTACAATTACTTTATTGTATGTTTAAATTAAACATCATGTGCGTAACATGCATGCGTAAAATGGTGTTTCGAATTAAAACGTGCGTTTGCGTCCCGGGTCCGCTGGGTGCAGCGCTCACCTGAGGGGAGAGTGGCCACACCTTGGTAACATGACAAGCCAGACGCATGACGCACGGAAGTCGGGGAGCTGTCGAACAACTCATTCTGTCCTTCCCATCGAAGTATAAACACGGGGGGAGGGGAGCCTCTTTTTATATATTAGGTAAAAATATCTCATTTGCCGAAATTGAGTTATAGGTTATGCAATTAAGAAAAGACAGCGGTAGGCCTCTTCATAACTAATTGATATAATTTTGTAATTCAATAATGTAGTCATTTTTATTTTTATTTTTTACAAACCTTAATTGTTGGTGCCTGCGGAACCAGTCCAAACCAGTCCAAAGTTAGAGGGATAATAAGTCAAAATGACCATTATACAAGAAGGCATATAACCACCACTGTAAACAGAACAGAACAATTTGAAGAACATTTACAGCAACAATTACTACACATAAAGGGATTTCCAAGGAAACCCTTACACATAAAAAGATAAAGACAATCAAACTAATCTTATCTGTTCTCTATCACTATGGCAACATAATCTGGCCATCCCATCATTGAAGAGACAAACACACACGGTTTGTATAGCTGATACTAATACTATATATATATATATATATATAGATAGATATACTATAGATTATATTGGCCTTAAAGTCATTACCAAGGACTATACAAAGAGTTGTCTCATTTCACTGTCATGTTGTACTTACACTACACACATGAGGCTGTGTTGCTGAACTTTAAATCGGTTTTTTATCCATTAACCGGTTCTCTGCCTGGTAGTTTATAATGTTCATCATGTAATAGTCGTTAAGTAAACACATAACATGTCCATACAATGAATACTATCTATCCCCATCCCAATGAATACTATCTATCCCAATCCCAATGAATACTATCTATCCCCATCCCAATGAATACTATCTATCCCCATCCCAATGAATACTATCTATCCCCATCCCAATGAATACTATCTATCCCAATGAATACTATCTATCCCCATCCCAATGAATACTATCTATCCCCATCCCAATGAATACTATCTATCCCCATCCCAATGAATACTATCTATCCCTATCCCAATGAATACTATCTATCCCCATCCCAATGAATACTATCTATCCCCATCCCAATGAATACTATCTATCCCAATCCCAATGAATACTATCTATCCCAATCCCAATGAATATCTATCCCCATCCCAATGAATACTATCTACCCCAATGAATACTATCTATCCCCATCCCAATGAATACTATCTATCCCCATCCCAATGAATACTATCTATCCCAATGAATACTATCTATCCCAATCCCAATGAATACTATCTACCCCAATGAATACTATCTATCCCAATCCCAATGAATACTATCTATCCCCATCCCAATGAATACTATCTATCCCAATGAATACTATCTATCCCAATCCCAATGAATACTATCTACCCCAATGAATACTATCTATCCCCATCCCAATGAATACTATCTACCCCAATGAATACTATCTATCCCAATCCCAATGAATACTATCTATCCCCATCCCAATGAATACTATCTATCCCAATGAATACTATCTATCCTAATCCCAATGAATACTATCTATCCCCATCCCAATGAATACTATCTATCCCAATCCCAATGAATACTATCTATCCCAATCCCAATGAATACTATCTATCCCAATCTCAATGAATACTATCTACCCCAATGAATACTATCTATCCCAATCCCAATGAATACTATCTATCCCCATCCCAATGAATACTATCTATCCCAATGAATACTATCTACCCCCATCCCAATGAATACTATCTACCCCAATGAATACTATCTATCCCTATCACAATGACTAATATATATATACAATCTATCCCAATCACAAGACTACGATATATCCCCATCACAATGAATACTAAATATATATACTGAATATATCTACCCCCATCCCAATGAATACTATCTACCCCAATGAATACTATCTATCCCTATCACAATGACTAATATATATATACAATCTATCCCAATCACAAGACTACGATATATCCCCATCACAGACCCCTCAAACACTAGTCCTGTTTAGTGACCCCTCAAACACTGATCCTGTTTAGTGACCCCTCAAACACTAGTCCTGTTTAGTGACCCCTCAAACACTAGTCCTGTTTAGTGAATACAGGTTACTACCCTCAGGAAGGAGATACGAGGTACCACCTTTCAAGAAGGTTAGACTAAAAAAGTCTTTTGTCCATCAACGACTTGATGCTACAGCGGAGATAGGCGACGTG
>OLKM01000449.1:247050-261709 GCA_900291075.1 Melanogrammus aeglefinus
TTGAGCGGCCGCTGGTAGGAAAGCGTTATTAATGCAGTCGGTTTACCATTCACTTATTTCTGACCTCCTGGGTCTGATCAATGTTTGACAGTACATACACGCCGCTGTGGAAACCTTTAACCACAGGGTTTATGCTTCTTTGGATTTCTTTAGAGTAACGACTAGACAACCAGAGTGTGATTAAAAGGAGATCTGTATCCATGGCAACGAAGGGAGGCTAGCTGTAGCTCGTTAGCATGTTTGGAACATGAATGCTCTGCTCTCACTGTGACCTTTTGGGGTGTCAATTAACCTCATAGAGGCTGCTGATAGCCTCATACAGAGAGAGGCTGCTGATAGCCTCATACAGAGAGAGGCTGTTGATAGCCTCATACAGAGAGAGGCTGCTGATAGCCTCATACAGAGAGAGGCTGCTGATAGCCTCATACAGAGAGAGGCTGCTGATAGCCTCATACAGAGAGAGGCTGCTGATAGCCTCATACAGAGAGAGGCTGCTGATAGCCTCATACAGAGAGAGGCTGCTGATAGCCTCATACAGAGAGAGGCTGTTAGAAGCGCCTCTCATCAGTTCATCAGTTCCTCCCTTCACACATTATTTTCTGTTGTGATATCAAAGTTGTTCCATGAAGTCCAACCTTGACTCCCACATTCTGAACACCAGCCTCCAGCGTTAGCCTTGATCAAAAGTTACAAAGAAGAGTTATGCTGAAGTTGGTGATGATTAAAATGAACTAAACATAACCCTTTAATGAAATACATGCCTGCATACGTGCCTGAGCGCACACTCCTGGTTTTAAAGGACGAGAGGACGACTCATAGCATCCGTCTAGTTCGGAATGCAGCCAGGTGCTCATCTCATAACCATAAAACAGACACACAACCATAACACACACACAGACACACAACCATAACACACACAGACACACAACCATAACATACACAGGCACACAAACACACAACCATAATACAGGCAAAAACACGCAACCATTACACATACACACAGACACCATAACACACAGTCGACACAGACACACAACCATAACACACATAGACACACAACCATAACATACACAGGCACACAAACACACAACCATAATACAGACAAAAACACGCAACCATTACACATACACACAGACACACAACCATAACACACAGTCGACACAGACACACAACCATAACACACACAGACACACAACCATAACACACATAGACACACAACCATTACACAAACGCACAATGAGAACATAGACACAAACACACAACAATAACACACACACAGACACACAACAAAGACCCAGACACAGACACACAACCATAAAACACATACAGACACACAACCATAACACAGACACAGACATCAGCTCATCCCAGATCCAAGCTTAAAGTTCACCTGGACAGTTTCCAGGTTGTCCATCAACAACATTGTCACGACATAAGACAACTATCTTTCTCTCATTCTTTCATAATGCGGTTTTAGCAGTTGAACCTTTTGAAGAGCATGCAGATATAAGCTGAGAGGCCTTCACATCCTCTTTAACTGTCCTCTCTCGAAAATTGTTTAGTGGTTCTACATTTACATTAAGGGGATTTTGCTGACGCTGATTCATGCACACATTCCCCCCCCGACGGTGGAGTCAGCCCCGCAGGGCGACAGCCAGCTGGTCAGGAGCAGTCAGGGTGGGGCGTCTCGCTCAGGGACAACTCCACACTCAGCTAGGAGGAGCCGGGGATCGAACCAGCGACCTTCAGGTTACCAGCCGACCCGCTCCACCTCCTGATCTACTGTCACCCTCGTCTATCTCTTTACCAACTCTATAAAGCGCGTTATGTATACCACATGAGACATAAACACACTCTGATGTGAACTCACTCAGAGGTTATCATGGGAGCTACTCTTGTGAATTATAGATCTTCATTAATGCAGGGGTCTGTAAATCTATGTCCAAGGGGCTAAGAGCATTCGTAGACCTTAGTGCAGCTCTAACCGGCCTCATCGTCTAATCAGAGTGTTCCCGGAACGCTCTTTAAAGAACTGAAGACCAGACGAAAGCATTGCTCTATTCATCGATGGGAAGACTAAGTTAGGAAACCAAGCTTTTAATCCACGGTCTCCTGGATCGCATCCCAGACACTGAATTTAAATTGAATTGCTTTGAAGGAGAATCCAGTTTACTATGTTTTACAAAAGTTTATCTCATAACATCAAATATCCATTTACAAAATTGCTAGCGTCCGCTGATTTTGCGCATTTAAGAGCATGATTATGATCAGCCTGATTACTTTTGTTCTTGTGATCGTATTAGATGGCCATACATTGGGTGTAAACTGGCCAGTGTCGTTTCATGGCCAAGTACCTTCTAATGATGACTTATAGAGCGGCGAAGTCAAACACCTTCTAATGATGACTTATAGAGCGGCGAAGTCAAACACCTTCTAATGATGACTTATAGAGCGGCGAAGTCAAACACCTTCTAATGATGACTTATAGAGCGGCGAAGTCAAACACCTTCTAATGATGACTTATAGAGCGGCGAAGTCAAGCACCTTCTAATGATGACTTATAGAGCGGCAAAGTCAAACACCTTCTAATGATGACTTATATAGAGCGGCAAGTCAAAACACCTCTCTAATGATGACTTATAGGAGCGGAAAAGTCAAGCACCTTCTAATGATGACTTATAGAGAGGCAAAGTCAAACACCGAATGATGACTTATAGAGCGGCAAAGTCAAACACCTTCTAATGATGACTTATAGAGCGGACAAAGTCAAAACACCTTCTATATGATGACTTGACATAGAGCGGGCAAGTCAAACACCTTCTAATGATGACTTATTAGAGCGGGCAAAGTCAAACACTTCTAATGATGACTTATATAGAGCGGCGAAGTCAACACACCTTCTTATGATGACTTATTAGAGCGGCGAAGTCAAACACCTTCTAATGATGACTTATTAGAGCGGCAAAGTCAAACACCTTCTAATGATATGACTTAATAGAGGCGGCAAAGTCAAACACACTCTAATGATGACTTATAGAGCGGCAAAGTCAAACACCTTCTAATGATGACTTATGAGAGCGGCAAGTCAAACACTCTAATGATGACTTTATAGAGCGGCGAAGTCAAGCACCTTCTAATTGATGACTTATAGAGGGTCAAAGTCAAACACCTTCTAATGATGACTTATTAGATGAGCATAAAGTCAAACACCTTCTAATGATGACTTATAGAGCGCGCAAAGTCCAAACACCTTCTAATGATGACTTATAGAGCGGCAAAGTCAAACACTTCTAATGATGACTTTATAGAGCGGCAAAGTCAAACAATTCTAATGATTGACTTATATAGAGCGGCAAAGTCAACACCACTTTCTAATGATGAACTTATAGAGCGGCAAAGTGAAACACCTCCTCTAATGATGACTTATAGAGCGCAAAGTCAAACCACTTCTAATGATGACTTTACTAGAGCGGCGCGCGAAGTCAAACACCTAATGATGACTTATAGAGCGGCGAAGATCGAAGGCACCTTCTAATGAATGACTTATAGAGCGGCAAAGGTCAAACACCTTCTAATGATGACTTTAAGAGCGGCGCGAAGTCAAACACCTTTTCTAATGATGACTTTATAGAGCGGCAAAGTCAAACACCTTCTAATGATGACTTATAGAGCGGCGGAAGTCAAACCACCTTCTAATTGATGAGACTTATAGAGAGCGGCGAAGTCAAACACTACTAATGATGACTTATTAGAAGCGGGCGGAAGTCAAACACATTCTAATGATGACTTATAGAGCGGCAAAGTACAACACCTTCTAATTGATGAATTATAGACGGCAAAGTCAAACAACTTCTAATGATGACTTATAGAGCGGGAAGTTCAAACACCTTCTAATGATGACTTATAGAGCGGCGAAGTCAAGCACCTTCTAATGATGACTTATAGAGCGGCAAAGTCAAACACCTTCTAATGATGACTTATAGAGCGGCAAAGTCAAACACCTTCTAATGATGACTTATAGAGCGGCAAAGTCAAACACCTTCTAATGATGACTTATAGAGCGGCGAAGTCACGGCCCCTCCGATGGAGCCCACGGGACCTATGAGGTCGAAAAATATGAATGGGCTTCAATGGAGAGAAAGTAATATCTTCTGGTCCCAGTCTTTATATGCCCCGGATTACACACGTGTTGTTTGTGGATTTAAATGATAATTCTTCATGCAAAGAAAACTAAACATTGCGTGAAGAAGTTCGATAATGTTTTTTCCAAGGGGAGGATAAAACCATCTAAAGACGTGAAGACCATTATGAGTCGGGGCATGTGGAGAGTTGTAGTTATGCCGATGAGGAGATTATCGGTCTCGTCCACACCAGTCGCAGGGAGCGTGATGTCAAATACGAGACATGTAGTCTTTCTCATTGTGTTTTCTCTACAGCCTTTAACTGAACAATTGCACAATAAACGGTCAAACTCTTGACATGAAAATGTATTATTTAAATCCACAGATAACATTTGTGTAATCCGGGGCATCTAAAGACTGGGACCAGAAGATAATTCTTTCTCTCCATTGAAACCCATTCATATTTTCGATCTCATAGGTCCCATGGACCTCTACCGGAAGGGGCGTGACTTCGCTGAACAGCGACTGTGTGTAGGATTCATTCAGACTTTGTCACTGCAGAGAATTTTTCTTTCTCGGCAAAGACTCAGCACTGGACCTAATGGAGCTGGTTTCACTCAGTAGAGGAGTCCTACTTTGAAAAGACACCTTGTTGAGCTGGCTTCACTCAGTGTCTCGCTGTGAAAGGACACCCAATACCTTCTGTGGGCGCCTCCCTGTGTGTGTCCATCACTCAAGCCCCTCCACCTCGTATTCTTTCTCCTCTACCTTGGCCCTGGAGAGGGAGCGAGGGAGGGAGGGAGAGGGGGAGGGAGAGAGGGAGGGAGGGAGGGAGGGAGAGAGAGAGAGAGAGGGGGAGAGAGAGAGAGAGGTGGAGAGAGAGAGAGAGAGGTGGAGAGAGAGAGAGAGGTGGAGAGAGAGAGAGAGGTGGAGAGAGAGAGAGAGAGAGAGAGGGGAGAGAGAGGGGGAGAGAGAGAGAGAGCTTTTCTTCCAGCTTGTGTGAACAATTTAAAAGTCACTCATTAGTTTGCATTTTTTAAACTGTAACATTTTAACTTTTCTTCATGTGTCTTTTCTTTGCTCTGTCCAATCTGCCTTTGTGTTGTGTTGTGTTATTGTGTGTGTAACAGGACCCTTTTGAATGGGCTCAGGCTCCAGTGTGTATCGTTGTGAGTGTGTTAGCCAGTTAGCCCGCGGCGTCAAGGAGCTAATCTGGCGCCGCGGGGCCGTTAGTGTGCCGCAGCGTTTGGCTCACTGCTCGACAAACAAAAGGGCTTCATGTGGCTGCCAAACGGGATCATAAACACTCTACACACAGTACACACACAACATGCACACAACGCACACTCCTCTGACCGGCTGACGACAGAGGGCCCCTCACTGGGTGGGGTTTGTTTATTTATGTCGCAGCCTAAGGGCGACAGTACAGACATAACCTGAAGCATGGGGACCCCCCAGACCAACACAGCGCATGGACCCCCCAGACCAACACAGCGCATGGACCCCCCAGACCAACACAGCGCATGGACCCCCCAGACCAACACAGTGCATGGACCCCCCAGACCAACACAGCGCAATGGGCACACACCTACCAACAAGTGTATGGACCCCAGACCCAACCCAGTGCACCTGGGACCCCCCAGACCAACACAGTGCATGGACCCCCCAGACCAACACAGTGCATGGACCCCCCAGACCAACACAGTGTATGGACCCCCCAGACCAACACAGTGTATAGATCCTACCAGGGGCGGAATATTAATGTCCCCTCACAGGACACCTCCCTCCTCCCTCCTCTCCCCCGGCCTCTCCTCCCTCCTCCCTCCTTCCTCCCTCCTCCCTCCTCCTCTCCTCCTCTCCCCTGGCCTCTCCTCCCTCCTCCCTCCTCTCCCCCCTCCTTTCCTCCCTTCTCTCCCCTCTCCTCTCCTCCCTTTTCACCCCCCGGCCAGCTCCGAGCGGAGGGGGGAGGAGGGGGGCTGGAGGGAGGGGGCTGAGGGGGTGTAGGGGGGAGGAGGGGGCTGAGGGGGTGTAGGGGGGAGGAGGGGGCTGAGGGGGTGGAGGGGGTTGAGGGGCGCGCTGTCACCCAAAGCACTCAACTGATTAGAAAAGCCCCACTGGGACAGCAGAGAACAGAATAGAGAGGTGTGTGTGTGTGTGTGTGTGTGTGTGTGTGTGTGTGTGTGTGTGTGTGTTGTGTGTGTGGTGTGTGTGCTGAATGTGAGTGTGTGTGTGTGTGTGTGTGTGTGTGTGTGTGTGTGTGTGTGTGTGTGTGTGTGTTCTTACCTTTATGATGTGTGTGTGTGCGTACCTAGATGGTGTGTGTGTATGTGTTCGTACCTTCATGATGTGTGTGTGTTTGTGTCTGTGTGTGTAGGTATCTAGATGATGTGTGTTTGTTCCTTCATGATGAGTGTGTGTGTTTGTGTGTGCGTGTGTCCGCGTAACAGCTACATTCTATATATATGTGTGTGTGTGTGTTTGTAACTTCATTCATGATGTGTGTGTGTGTGTGTGTGTGTGTGTGTGTGGTGTGTGTGTGTGTGTGTTGTGTGTGTGTGTGGTGTGTGTGTGTGTGTGTGTGTGTGTGTGTGTTCATACCTTCATGATGTGTGTGTGTGTCTGTGTTCATACCTTCATGATGTGTGTGTGTGTGTGTGTGTGTGTGTGTGTGTGTGTGTGTGTGTGTGTGTGTGTGTGTTCATACCTTCTTGATGTGTGTGTGTGCTCTGGCCTCATCGTCAGCCTACTACTTCATTAATTAGACGGGCCCCCTGGGGTCTTGGTGTTTTATGGACGGGCATAAGTCATAAGAGTGATGAGCCTCTTTAGCCTGGGGCCTGTCTACGGCCGTGCTGACCCAATCATTCAGGCCTCCTTGGGGTTATTGTCTCAACTATATGCACTAGTGCCTGCTATCATGATGTTTTGATCTGTAGCTGGTTGTTCAATCTGTCCTGGAATAGTCTGCCTTTGGTGTAGAGGAGTCTACGTTTACCTTCAGGGGCGTTTAGCAGACACCTTTATCTAAAGCCACTGACAATTAGTACACAGAAAGAGAAACAACAACATATCTCTGTGGGTACAGTCAGGATGTCCATAGAACCAAGTGCCAAGCACTAACCATCACTAGGTTACCCATTCCCCGTACACAACACAGATAACCAGGATAAGACGCCACACAATGATAGGGACTGTTTTTAAGTGCCAGGAAGCACAACATACCTGCGTGAGAGCGGTGTGGGGAGATAAAGCAGACTCTAGGTTAACTCTTGTCTAGTGTTGTGTAGAATACTAACCCCAACGTTGTTCTATAGGCTACGATTGTCACTGTAATATCATCGTTTATCTTCAGACTATAACTCGATACTGTGTGTTGCAGACTTCTTTCTCTGTCCTATGTCAGAGGAGTGTCGGTTTCAGATCGATGTGTGAGTCTTGTTTTATGAACATTAATGTGTGTGTGTGTGTGTGTGTGTGTGTGTGTGTGTGTGTGTGTGTGTGTGTGTGTGTGTGTGTGTGTGTGTGTGTGTGTGTGTGTGTGTGTGTGTGTGTGTGTGTGTGTGTGTGTGTGTGTCATAAAGGCGGGGTCAGTAACTGTAACTGGAGGAGGTTGGCTCGCTGGGCCATGAAACCGTAGAAGTTTGACCCTAATAGCAAAGGCCGCGCGCACGATAAGATGGTCTGTTGTAATGTGAAACAACAAATGTATTGCCTTCTTTTTTTAACAGATGGCTACCGATCTGTCAAAGCCTATTTCGTCTTTGTTTCAACCGTTTGAAGTCAGTAGAATGTAAAGGCTTATGGTGAGAACTTCCTTGTCTTGCTGGTCGACTCGCTGCTCGTTGTGTTCCTCTGCAGGTCGCTGTGGCCCAGAGGTGTTCTCCCAAGACCGTAGGACAGCGACCACATCATAATCAATATCGTAACGCAATGCAAAGGGATTTGGGATGCTGTTAATGCTGACGTTTGATTGATTGAGGGTTAGGGTGAGGGACAGGAGATCAGAAAGGCCTTTTGTGAAGTGTAGAACTCCACTGTGTGGACCGAATGTCCTTCGACACGGTGAAATGTACTGCACGTCTCTCTGGGTGGAAGCGTCTGCTAAACGAGTGTGATTCTCTGTTCCAGTCTCGGAGCCCGTCCTGGACGCCCGCAGCGCTCCCCTGAGCCACCGGGGGGCGACAGATCGACGCCGGGGTCCCCCTCTCCCCCCCGCCCCCCACCGCCTCCACCCTGAACCCCACGGCCCCTGTCACGCTGTCTGAGCTGGACCCCGGCCCCCCCTCCTCTCCCGCCGGTCAGCGTCTCCCCCCCGCCGCCCCGGGGCCCTGCGGGGCCCCCCACGACGCCTCACCAGACCCCCCCCACCATGAGGGCCCGGGGGAGATGGCGGGGGCCCCGGGCTCGGACCCCTCGCCTCTGGCCCCCCCCCGCAGGGCCCCACCGGCCCGCGCCTCCCAGGACGTGTCCACTCTGACGGGTGAGTCCCGGGGGGGGGGGGGGGTAACCCCCGTAGTCAACCACCGTCACCGCATCAGAACCCCCTAGTGGGGGGCGCTGGACTCGCATTGTTGAACTTAAAAACGTCAACTAAAATAATACATTTAAGCGACTTAACATAACACAGACAGAATAAATTAAGTTTGGATTCAACTAAAATAATACATTAAAATGACATAACAACACGGACAGAATAAATAAAGTTTGGATTTATCAGACATTTTTCATGCGTTGTTCCGATGCATTTATGCTGAAAACGTCGGCCCCAACATAATGACGTAACATATTTTCCAGCCCTAAGCCCCCCCCCCCCCCCCCTGAGATAGCTACACGACGCTACACAATGCTAAGTACTATTTTTAAGTTGACGACTCATTGAGGGATATTCGTCAGGTGCTTCCTGTTGGACTTGTTAGCAAATGTTTGTTTGGCCAAAATCGGAGTTTCCCTTTAATGACTTGTATCATGTTTCAATGCTGCTTTTGAAAAAGCTTCCAAGCCAAGTGGCAATGTGATAAATAGTAAATATTAACCCATGTAGTGTATCCGATTCTTTGAATATTACCCCAAATGCAAAAAGGGTTTTGAAGGAGACTTATGAAATCAGAGTGTATGACTGCTGGAGGTTCCTCCTGAAGTTTGAATATGAAAAACTCAGGAGAAGTGACCTCAGAGTGGTGGTAGTCCATGCCTGGCCACAAGTTGGCAGTATAACACCGCAGGTGACTCACCTCAGGTTGCAAAGCTCTTACATGTACATTTATATTCAGGGCGTTTAGCAGACGCTGTTATCCAAAGCGACTTACAAGTAAATTTGTCAGAAGAAAGTGAAACAACAATATATCACTCGGTTCAGTAAAGATAATTCCCCGTAGGCCTATACAACAAAGCCAGCTGTATTCAGAGATGCGTTGCATAACTACAACCCTTCCTGACACACCCTTGTGCAAACTAAACACACCCCCTCTATCTCTCTCTCCAGAGCTTTATTCAAACCTGCCCGAGCTGGAGATCGTCAGCCTCCTGTCGGAGGGCCAGCCCAACTACGCCCTCCGAGCAGACTCTGTGTTCGGCTACGACCACGACGACTGGCTGCACTGCCCTCTGCTGCCACCAGAGGTCGTCCTCGGCCTCACGCACCAGCAGATCGACGAGACCTTCAAGTACTTTTGTGAGTGACGCTTCACGCATGAGAGAGAGAGAGAGAGAGAGAGAGAGAGAGAGAGAGAGAGAGAGAGAGAGAGAGAGAGAGAGAGAGAGAGAGAGAGAGAGAGAGAGAGAGAGAGAGAGAGAGAGAGAGAGAGAGAGAGAGAGAGAGAGAGAGAGAGAGAGAGAGAGAGAGAGAGAGAGAGAGAGAGAGAGAGAGAGAGAGAGAGAGAGAGAGAGAGAGAGCAAAAAGTGATAAATAAGCAATGGTAGCTGAGCAGAGTACATGCTAGCTGTCTGTGCGGATCATATGTTCAGAGACATATTATGGGAGTTCAGTCAGGATCTGCTTTGAACCGATTCATTTTGTGATAAATGAATCGATTAAATTATTGAACGGTGGAAGATCTCTCGTAGTCAACATTTTCCCACAGAAACCCAGCAGTGGTTCTCCAGCATCTAGTTTGATATTTGGTCCGCTGACCGATGCTGAGGACATCTGAGGCCTTGTCCTATTGTTTCTGTCCTCCTGCAGTCCTGTGCAGGATGCAACCTGTGTGTCTGCCCTCGGTGACGCCTCACCACCACACCGTAGTCCCAGATGCCGCTGAGCGGATTATCCTGTGAATTAGCCCCTTAAGCAGTCCTCTGGAGCTCCGGCCCGGCTCCCAGCATGCACTGCGGCAGAGTTAGATGCATCGCTCAGGAATTATGACGTCGTCGCAACTTAAACAGCCCCGCTGCCCGCTGCAGGGAGTGTGTGTGTGTGTGTGTGTGTGTGTGTGTGTGTGTGTGTGTGTGTGTGTGTGTGTGTGTGTGTGTGTGTGTGTGTGTGTGTGTGTGTGTGTGTGTGTGTGTTAGTGAGCTTGATGGACAATAATGATTAATGTTGACATTGCAGTTATTACGATTATATATTTATTTATTCGGGTGAATGTGTACATGATTGGCTGAATGTTAGGCACTAATTGTGAAGCTCTTTCAGTGGTTGCGGGTCAGAAAAGCGCTGTAGAAAAGCAGTCCACTTCCTAGTTAGCTCTCCTATCTCCAGACCGCATGGGAAACCCAAAAATCAGGTTTTGCCCGCATTTAGAAAATACATTTACACTCATGGTGTTTAGCAGACGCTTTTATCCAAAGCCGCTTACAACAAGTACATTTGTCAGGAGAAGGTTAAACAACTATATATCGCTGTCAGTGCAAAAAGAGAGAGAAAACCTAAAAACAGGGTGCTTTCATCCAAACCACACGTAATGCTGATACTACTCCCCTCCTGTCTTCCTTCACGTCCCCAAACCTGAATCTGTATCCTTTGTTGTTGTCTCAAGCTGTGGCTCAACCACTCGACCGGTGGGTTTATTGAAGGCGTCATACAGGCCGGATTGGGTCTCTGGTATCAGCGGTGATCAGCGGGGTCAGACTGATACCAGCGTGACTGGCGGCTTGTTTTGGCCGAGAGAGAGAGAGACGGGTGACCTGGAGCAGAGGTGGCGCGCGGCCTGGTGGCGTGGCGCGGGGCCTGACCTGGAAACAAGACGCGTGAAAAATGGATGAGCTGGCGGTTAATATTTGATGGGTGGCTCGTCTGGAGAGACGTGGAGGAGGGTGTGGTGGACGCGAAGATAAGGAGAGGAAGACGTGATGTGAGGATGAGGAGATCACCTTCATCAGGAAGGATTGTTTAACGTAGAAGGAAACAGCAGTGAGCTCTGCCCTTTAAGATGTCCTGGATATCACTTTACATAACATATTTTAGAAGAGAGAGAGAGGGAGAGATGGAGAGAGGGAGAGGGGGAGAGAGAGAGAGACCAGCTATGGTCAAGTGTACGTGAGCTGGAGTCAACACACAATCTCAGCCTGTGTTTACCGTCTACCTCCTGCGGCTCAGTGGAGGTGTGGCCTATTTCCTCACCCACATGACGTGGAGAGATTTACAGCCCCTGTTGGTACGGCTGGAAGGTACCATCTCTCTACATTTCATAGGGGTTTCACTGCAACCTCTTTTCAATGTAAAATCCTATCCTTTTACATTGAAACATTTGTAGTACATCCATTCAAATTTATAATGGGTATTGTAAAAATGATAATTAGATTCTACTGTATCCGTGTCCTCACACGCCTCCCGGATATCATAAAGAGACCAGCCCTCCTCCCCTCCCACCCCCGCTCTCCCCTTTGGACCGGCCGGCCAGCGTGGCCAGGTGGACGCAGACGGCTGAGCTCAGATGGGCGCTCTCAGGACGGGGACAGCCTGTACCCTGACAACACGGAGCTCAGAGTCCTTCATCCTCTCACACGCGCTCCTCTGAAGACACACACACACACACACACACACACACACACACACACACACACACACACACACACACACACACACACACACACACACACACACACACACACACACACACACACACACACGCTCCTCTGAAGAAACACACACAAGCGCGCGCACGTTCGCTCCACCGAAGACGCACGGAGCACAGCGCTGTCCGGAGGAGTCACCGGGGCCAACCCCCCCCGGGGAGCAGACAGGCCGGGGGTCCGGGACGCCATGGAGGAGGAGGAGACGGAGGGCTTCACGGTCACCATGGAGGTGTGGAGCTCGCTGACCTCTGAGGAGGAGGAGGAAGAGGAGGAGGAGGAGGAGGAGGATGAGAAGAGCAGCTGCAGCCTCGGGGAGGAGGTGCAGGGGGAGAAGAGGCTCCTGAACAGCAATAACAACAACGGCAACGAGGTCCTGTGCAGGGAGGTGACCCAAGGTGAGGCCGTAGAGGACCAGAGGACCCAGCATCATGCGAGAGGGAGGGGAGGAGGGGAGGAGGGGAGGGGAGAGGGAGGGGGAGAGAGAGGGGAGGGGGGAGAGGAGAGGGGAGGGGGGGAGAGAGGGGGGGGAGAGAGAGGGAGGGGGAGGGGGAGGGAGGGGGGGAGAGAGAGAGAACACATGAGTGTAGTTTGAATCCAGTGCTGCAGTCTGAACGCCTGCCCTCCATCTAATCATCGGATGACCTTGTAGTTAATATATTAGTAGTTATAGTCTTTTTTATATACTTGAACAATTGTTATACGGTGAACTTGACTTTGACTTAAAAAGGACACATTTTTCTTGTTGCGCTGAGCCTTTGTTAGATCCTGTCTAATCTGTTTCCCTATCTACCAAGCGCTGCCAAATGGGCCACAGTCATGTAATCTGAGACACATCTCTTCTTTTTTGACACGGCATTGTGAGCCCGTTTGATTGAACTTCATCGGTCGAGAGAATTGGCAGGATGTAGTACCCTGTGCTGAGACATCAGATTCCCATCTGCTTCCTGTACCGCCCACGGACGTATCTTAGAAGTATTTGGTACCTGGGATCGGATTCCCGTCCGTCTTTGTCTGAGGAGAATCTCAATGGATGAATCTGAGTTGTGAATACCGCCGGTGTAGTCCTCTCCTTCCCTCTGTTCCATTTGCTCTGGCACAAGAAGGCATTTGGCCACGCAGCCACTGCAAAACAGACACATGAGGGGGGGTGTCTTCTAGTGCTGGTTCTGTCTGAGCCCTGGACTGGAGTGAGGCATGGGTGAGACTGGGTGAGACTAGGTGAGGTCAGGGGGAGGTCTGGCTGAGAGCCTGAGTGCCCCAGGATGCTTCTCCTCCAGGCTGCTAGCTAGCTTTACGTTGCTCAGAGCCACTCAAAGTCCACTGGGAGGACTCCAGCGGTATTGAACCTCCCAGTCTCTCACATTGTTTGGGGATCTGCACCTCTTGTCCTATGAGTGTTTGAATACAATTGAAGTTAAACTGGATGCATTAAAGTTAAGAAGAGCTCTTGCTACAGCTGGTGCTGGTTCACTCCCTGGTGAACAGGATGGTGTTCCTGGGTTGGCAGACTCATCGGCCCTCTGTCATTAGAGACAGGTGCAGATCACCACATGAACCATGTCTCCATTGACCTCACTGTGGCAGTGCTGCTCTGGACACAGCTAGTCAGGGAGATATAGAGTGACCCTGCTGGTGCTCGTAGACACGGGTTGAACAACGGTTGAACAACTGGGACAACTGTACCTGTCGGCCGTAGGGTCAGCCATTGTCTTTTGTTCTTTCTGTCTTTGCTTCCTTTGTCTGTGCTTCCATTCTTTCTCTCATTTTGTTCCTTCCCGTTTGAATATGTTTAATCAGACTGGGCAGATCACTGCAGCTGCCAAACACACACAGGAGGTTGGATACCCAACCAATCTCGTGGACAGCTTTCATTTAATTAGATTACTTTACTGTACCGCAGTCTGACAGAGGCTTTCTGGCCAAATCACGTCCATCTCTGTGATGACCTTCTGATGCCAATGGTCCATCTCTCTAGGTTCAGACAGGCCCTGGCAGAGAGCATCCAGTGAAGCACCTCCATTGGCTAATTACCAGAGAGATGTTCGACATCCTGCTGCCTCCACCCTCAGCCACATCAGAGAGAGAGAGAGAGAGAGAGAGAGAGAGAAGAGAGAGAGAGAGAAGAGAAGATAGAAGAGAGAGAGAGAGAGAGAGAGAGAGAGAGAGAGAGAGAGAGAGAGGAGAGAGAGAGAGAGAGAGAGAGAGAGAGAGAGAGAGAGAGAGAGAGAGAGAGAGGAGGGGGGTGGGGAGGGGGGAGGGAGAGAGAGAGAGAGAGGGTTGGGGAGGCTGAGGGAGAGAGAGAGACAAGGTTGGGGAGGCTGAGGGAGAGAGAGAGAGGTTGGGGAGGCTGAGGGAGAGAGAGAGAGGTTGGGGAGGCTGAGGGAGAGAGAGAGAGGTTGGGGAGGCTGAGGGAGAGAGAGAGACAAGGTTGGGGAGGCTGAGAGAGAGAGACAAGGTTGGGGAGGCTGAGGGAGAGAGAGACAGGTTGGGGAGGCTGAGAGAGAGACAAGGTTGGAGAGGCTGAG